>JAMKCH010003679.1:0-41551 GCA_023653785.1 Ophioderma brevispina
GAACTCTTTCATGATTGGAGACGCCTCAAATTCAGTGCCGTGTAGAATAGGGAGTAATTACGTCTTAAATGGCGACATCTTTTAGAACCAGTCTTATTTATTTTTACATTCTTACATGTATATAGCAGCAGAAATAGACAAAATTTAACTTTACCAGCACTTCAACATTTTTTAATTGAGCCATAATTATTGGTCATAAGGCACTTCAGAAAACGTGCGTAGGCTTCATACATTGGGAGGCCTTATGCGTGACGTCATCCTGTTTACTCCAGTCCAGGGCACTTCCGGTTTGCAGCACTGCATACGTTGATAGGTGCACAAGCTGACTACCGCGGTATTTAAATCTGTACAGGTTCTTTGTTTTTTCGTACAAATCATGGACATGGATTATTAGGAATTTTTAATGGAGATGGCAGATGAGCGGTTTGAAGTGCTTTTGTAGTGTGGAAGCTCAGAGTAGAGTTTTCTATGAGACGTAGGGGTAGATTTTGGGGAAGGAGAATGCGAGGTACAAGCTGGGGACCGCGAAGCTCATGATATTATGTTTGAGCCTCCACAAGAACAGAGGTAAATAATGCCAAGGAAAATAACCATTGACCGTTTTTGCCGGACAGACACCGCGAACATTTGAATTGGTTAATTAAAATTTTGCTAAATTATTTAGTACAAAAATTCAGAGCAAATTTAGAGCAACATCGCACGAGAATTTGTTTCGTGTAAGACCTGAGTGTCCGCGTATTTTCGTGAGGCTCCACGGGGTTTTTTAGCTGTAGAATTGCCGCACGGGCTTGCCGTCGACCGAATCAATATGGTTATTTAATTGTCAGTGTTTGTGCTTAGATACTTTCGGGATACTCATTTCAAGAATAGTTCTGCACATCATTTCATTGCCAGATCTTGTAATAAATGATTTGGTTGAAAAGCTTGGAATTGTAATTCGTAGAGCGCTGACAGAGCTGATAACATGACCACACACGACGTGGCTTGCAATCGACACGCTGCTTATGGGCCCAGATTTGGGGATTTACCTTATATAAATGGCAGTGTTGTGCTAATAATACTTTCATTTCAAGAATATTTCTGCACATCATTTCATGGGCCAGACTCTTGTTATAAATATTTGGTCTGAAAAGCTTGGAATTGTTAATTTAACAACCCCTTCGGACTGAGAATAAAACACGAGTTATGCACGGTGAGACGGGTAAGACCACGGCGCAAGATACGTGGGCTACGTACGGTGTATTAGTTGTGCAGAACAAACGGGCATGAATCAGGACAGGCAGAGCTCAGAGGGTACACGCGTAAGCTCCGTCGTATTTGTTGAAGGGTGATGTGAGGTTAAGAAAAATTCCATTTCGCTTATGCTAATAAATCGCTAATGTAAAAAATACCTTGTGTTGTAGTACAACATTCCTCTAAGTGCCAACAGATTGATGCTGGAAGAGACAATTAACATATTTAAAAATGTTCAAAATGAGACTAAAGCTTAACCTAACTTGCTTATATTTGGTCAAATTTGGGATCCCGGAAAAATTTACGGATGCCGGTGGATTTGTTGATTTTGATTCGCACTTGCTTTGATTAATTCATGATTGCTAGCTTAATACAAGTCATAAAAAGTTCTAATCTCGCACAAATAACAATTAATATCTACTTATTAAGATGATACGTACCGATCAAATTAATTTGCCCCTCAATAAAAATTATGTGGGGATTCCTTTTTGTTCAACAACTGTTTCGACATGCTTGTCCTTACGTTGTGTGTCTTCTGCATCGCTGTTTGGTCACATGCTTCTTGGTGCCTTAGTGGCAACACCGACTAACAGTTGACGTCACCCGGGATGTTGCCGGGTGTTGCTTACTGTTTTTGGAAACTTTTTTACGCGTATGGCTGGGTGGTGTTATTAATGCTAATTAATACAAAATGATGGTAGATCATTGTAAAATGTTTCATTAATAAAGCAGCACATTTAAAGCTTTATATGTTGATAACCAAATTCTTGAAATTGTACCGAAAAATGTCCTGCCCTTTAATACTGTATTGTTGCATTTACTTTATGGCTGAATTGGGGATTGGCTACTAATTTTTTTTCGTGGGTCCTGAATTTATTTTTTTTCACAGTTTTATCTTTCACTTTTTCGCCTCACTAAGCAGAAAGAGGAAAAACAGAAAACCATAAATGAATAATAACAATTAAAGCAAAATGTATTTTCCAAAAGTTTTTTTAAACTTATCAAAACAATTTTCAAGTGTCAGACAGCAATTGCATTTATGTAAGAATCATTCTAACTTCTGCTCAAATTACCAATTTAGAAATAAAAAATACAAACTACCTTTGTTTTTGTGCATGCTGTTTTTTGAAGTTCATCATTTATCTTTCTATATTTGCTAGAATATATGGAGACATGAAAACATTACACTGGTCAATTCTTCTTGACACTAAAGGCACTATCATTGATTTATCCGAAGAGGTGAAAATATTTGAAATGTGCAGGAATAACTTAAAAGGGGGGTTTGAATGATCAATCTGTAGAATTCTCATAAGTCACTTTTCCAACTGAAAAACTTAACAGAAAATCAAGAAAACGGCAGTATTTCAAAGATAAGAATCTCCCTTCAATTACATGTTGTAGTAACGTCCGTTCGGAGAGTAATGACTAAAATTCCTGATTTTGTCCTTATTACGTACTTCTGTTCTTATCATTGGCAGGTATGTTGGATCCCTGTACTTGGTTACAAACATGCAAAAATCTGAGTTTTGATGCTTTTTCGTTTTTTTTTATCAAATCACGATAGTTGCCTTTAAAATCATGCATCCTACCATTCATGTTACCATACCTTTGATGACATATTTTTCTCTGTCAATAGGTGCAGCCCACCAAACAATGGAGCATCACCAGATGACCTACCACCCAATGACCTCTGACCTCCTGGTGGTTGATTACTACTTTGACCTCTTGGAAATCTGGGAAAGGCCCACCACTATGTGGTCCACTGTTCACACACCATACCTGAAAGTATTTGAAGGCCCACCTTGTCTTCCCATCAAAACTGTTGGTGGTTGTTCCATTTTTCTCACAAAGAAGCATTGTGGAAGTTGTTACTAAAGGCAGTAGATGTTGGACTGTTCTGACTGGGACGGAGTCTACTGAAAGTTTTTGGTGGCTCATCTCCTGTATGGCTTTGACGAATGGCAGCAGGTCAGAACTCTGACCATTAGTTGCATTATAAGATTGATCCAGAATTTGGTCTTGTGTTTTGATCTTGGTAGGAGGTAGTTGGTTTTCTGACTGCAAATGGATAATTCATCTGGGTGACTGGTGATTTTGCAGAAGGCACTTAGCTGTACAACAAAAGAGATATGATGCAAGCTGTAACAACAGTCTGAAACCATTTAAAGGCCATGGTCCGATTGCTAATAGCCTTGTCTCCAGGACCCCAAATTTTACTGGAAGTGATAAAAATTTTGGTGTCTAAAAAAAAAGCTATTTTTCTCATTTACCATGTGAAATTTAGAGCTATAAGATGTTTGATTTGGAATGTTACATGACCGAAAATAAGCCCCCACTTAGTTGACCAAATATTAATTTGACACAGTAATCTATGGGCTTACAACATCATGTATTTCGCTCTCACATGGAAATGGATTGAAATATTGGTGCGAAACTAATAGCAGATGGGGATTGGGTCAACGTCATCCAATATTGATGAAAAACTGATGTAATAAAAATTGGGATATCCTTTTAAAGAGCTCTTGATTTCTGTGGCGTATTTCAAGAAATACAATACTCGGTATAATAAATAACTGGAATAACACATTTGGAAAGCCATTTTGTGCCAAAGTATCTTGAACTAAAAATTATGATTACAAAATTACCAAAATATGAATTATCAGTGACAATTTTAATCAGTTTCGATATTAGTCTTTTACACAGTCGTCATGCAAAAAATCTGGCTTAAAAATTCACGGCCGTTTTCTCTTACCACGTGGTAGCCGATACGGCAGCTACACCGGTATATTGCGGCAAGATCGGCACAGTACACACGGGGCTAATTGCCCGAGGCAGTAAGCTGCAAGACAGGCTTGCCAAAGTACACAGTTATTAGCATTACAGTGATGTGACTACTTACCCCAATGGCTACCCCGTAGTTGCCCATTAGGTGGAAGAGGGGTGGAGAAGTTGTGGAGGCAGCACCGGAGTAGAGCATGCAAGCTACCCTGTAGCTACTCCGCGGTTAGCACGATGCCATTTTGAGAAAGGATTAAAATTCCATGAAAAGGAGGTCGCGATTACACGTGTTCTCTGTTAGCATTTTAAAAAGTTTTTTAGGAAAATCATTAAAAATTTCAAGATCTGTTGGGAATCATCAAAACAACCCCCATTATTCTCGCACATGTAATAAAAAATGCAACCTATATGCCAAAAATATCTTACAAAACAAAATTGGCCATGAGAAATACCGCGCGCGCTGAGAGCGGTGTAATCACGTAGCTACTCCACGACGGGGGAGGACAGACGCTGTGTGTACATATCTGTCTATGCGGCAAAAATACACGGAAATCATGGCCGGCGAGTGTAGGTCTAGTGGGGTAGGTAATCCAGTCTACTCGGTGGTAGCTGTGTGGTTTTAAAATACGATGAAGAATGCCGTGTTGAGGGTGCACTTCCTGTGAAATCTCCAAATGTCTCTTTAGCATTGGATGCACCTTAGTTGGTGTGTGATTTCTCGAACAACCAACGGTCGCACGGGGGGGGGCCCACATTCATGGTAATCGCCGCATCGCGTATCGCATTGCTATGTCCGGTGTCCCTGCCGTTTAACGCACCTCGTGCTGGCGTATGTTCGAATCAGTCCGAGAATTAAATCCAGCTACTATAGTAATGTAGCACATGTCAGCTATTGCACTCCTGCATTCACCTGACTTTGTTCCTAACATAAATACCTTTGAAGCATTGATCAGATCTTGTACACATTTGAGTGTCTCTATGCCGTCTAGTGTTAGAGATGATTTCCAATCTGCACTCTCTGAAATTGTAAAATGAATAAATCTCATTATTGTCAATTGTTGATTCATAGAAGTGTAAGTAATTTTCAGAGACAAAAGGATTTCCCTATGTATACATGCATTTTTACAAGTTCTGAAATCTAACATACCAGTACTTAATAACAATGTAGAACATACATTGGGTCTCGTCTAAATCAGGGGTTCTCAATTATATTAGCTGAGGGGCCAGAGAATGCTGAACATATTTGAAAGTTCTCTACTTGAGGGCCAAATACACCTAAATTTCTTAAGTTTCCCTTTATATTTTTGAACAAGTTGAGGGCCAAAAGTCAATGGTTGGCAGGCTGGATTTGGCCTGCGGGCCACCTATTGAGAACCCCTGATCTCAATGAACAGCTGGAGGAGTCATCCTAAATACCGTATTGTTCCTAATAAACGCCCCCGGGGCGGTGCATTAATCAAAAAGGAGGGCATTTATTACAGTCAAAAATGGTGACTGTAAAAATGGTGACTAGCAGTGGCTAACTTGACAATGGATGCAATAAACTACTTATTCAACTCTCTGCATGAAACTTTCAGTGGATTCACCAACAGTGTAATATTTGACTATTCTATGTGGAAAACTATGGAAAGGACAAATTCAACTACTGTTGCCATTAACCCAGATGTATTTGATCAACTAATGTATGAACTTTGTGCAATGTATGGAAGTCCAGAGGACAAAGGCAAAAAAGGACAAATATACAGATGTATCATGCTAAGCCCTCCCAGGTCACAATCACCTGTTATGCCAGTACAAATAATATGAATGTACAAGGAAATCTTCACAAAGAGTGGGTTGATAGTGTCCTACCTGAGATCAGACACAGCCTTGATACAGAAGAAAGCCACTCCAACTCTATGTGTGTTCAGCCCATCACATCAACTCCACATCATCCCATCACATCATCAGCTAGTTTACCATGCTTTGAACTGAATGCCAGTTTGGATCACATTGTACTAACGAGAGATGCAGGAACACAGACTGACAACCCAACTTGTGACACTGTGCGACCATGTTCTACTGTTTCACAAGGAACCCAGACTGAGACTCTATCTGACAGTGAGACACAAACTGTCACAACCCCTGTTGCAACTTGCTCTCAACCATTCACTAGTGTTCCATCAAACTCGAGTGACACTGTCACTCTCCAACCCCTGGATCATACAGTTTCAGTTCCTCTTGAATCTTCAGATGAACTTATGTTGACGCCAACAATACCAACAAGCAACCGGTTTAGTATTTTGCAAGTTGAGGAACCAGAGCCAGCGTACAGACCCGTCCCCAAACCACGGCGATTAAAGCCAACACCAAAGCCACGCACCAAGATTCCAAACCATCACCTGAACCTACTGTCCCCACTGAATCTGTCACATACACTACACCTCTGACTACTACACATGTTACTCAGAAGTCAAGCCGGACTGTTTTAATCTTGGGCGACTCAATCCCCAAGCGCCTTGTCGGGAGACGTATGTCACGTCGCTTGAAAGTCCTAAATCTGTGCATCCCTGGTAGCAACTTCGAACTCTGGATAAAATTGGCACCTGTCCTTATTGAAGAGCACAATCCCTCATCAGTAATTATACACTGTGGCACCAACAACTTGAAAAATTGTCTCCCCAACGAGTGTCTCGACCTTATTGTTGAACTTGCGCAGATGATCACCCACATCAACCCAAACATTCATGTAGGAATATCATCGCTAACTGTTCAGGATCATGCAGGAAAATCAGCATGGCTGAAACAACTAAATGCCAGACTTTTTGATAAATGTCAATATTTCCAGTGGACCTATATAGATAACAGTAACATTGAACTTGCACATCTTGCACGCGATGGACTGCACCTCAACAGAAGTGGAATAAAACAACTGGCAATGAACACATTCTTTTTTAAAAAAAAAAAAAAAAAAAAAAAAAAAAAAAAACTTGAAAAAAGAACTTAAATGTTGCATTAATTATGTTGATGTAAATGTACACCTAATTACCAAAGCAAGAAGAATTCGTAAAGCATACAGATGGTAATGTAAAATTCTCATATGTTCATAAAAAATTAGGGGCAAGATAATAGCCTTTCAGGTGCATAATCTATACAAAAGATGTTGCAACTCATACTGCAGGATTCACAAAACTGGAAGCTTTAAACTGGTTCAACATTCATGTCGACACCTTTTCCTGATAGATGTGGTATTTGTTCTTGTAAAATTAGGCCAACACAGCATGCAGTGTTTCATCATTCAGTGTTCTTCATAGTGCAGTTATGTCCACAACAAAAAGGCCACGACCTTTTGACCACTCAACTAGATCATTATGACATCACTCTATCACAACTTGACCTATACAAATTGCCTTTCAACCAAAATAGGCCATCACCAATCAATGATAAATAATGTGTATGGATGACTGATTACCAACTCACTGAGTGCATGCACACTGTACTTTTTGGATGGTTGGTCTATAGAAGGGTTTTTTGAGAAGGCAGGTCGCATTTTTCTAAGTTGCACCGGTCAATCAATATTTGGTGACCCAATTAGACTATAACTGTATCTGTGACTATAGTGGTAGGATCATGCCTGCGATGAATGGTTTCGATATACAGCGCTTGGAAACAACCCTCTATTGCGCCTCCTACACGGAGTGCATTTTGCATAGAGAAAAAAATGGCAACTTAGGAGTAGTCTGGCTTTCTTTATTCTCAAAAAACATGCCCTGGTTTGCACACTTGATAGCTCCTTTTGGATTGAATTTTCACAAATGTTTTAACTTATATTTTTACAAAGATATTTGCTGGGTACCGAACAAATTGTAAATACTTTTTCCCGTAGCGGAGTAGTAAAATAGCGCCATGGCCCTATCTGTTAATACTATGGCCCATGACAAGAGGCACGGGGACCAATTTGAGTGAGTGTGTGGACGGTGTATAAGGAAAAAAGACAATAAGTGCAAGATGTTATCCTTTCATGTTAACTGTGTACTATTGATTATAATGCTAACAAATACTGGTGTAATTCTTGTTTCTATAGGACTTCCTCAATGTGCTCCTTTCTGTTGATGACCATTTATTGATCTTAACTGCTTCCTTGGCAGGGAATAAAGATCACACACCTCAATATTCATAGCTTAAAGGCTGACTCAGAGATTTCCCGATGAGCGCCCTCAATTTCAAATAAATTTGTGTTTTTTTGGTACATAATGCCTGTACCTAATACTAATCACTGTGCGCAATAACTAAGCTCAATCGAAGTCCCGTCATTAAAAATCACATCTTGTTTAAAAATTCCGATCCGGAAATTTTGTTATACACCGTGCCTTATGCACCTGTTATATACACAAAATGTTTACTGCATCAAAACGAAAATCCGATCATCTCAAACTTTGGAATTGAGCATTCTAGGTGACTATCTTTAATTCTATTTGACTATTGTTCACGAATATTAAAATTTTTCAGAAATCTCTGCGTCAGACTTTAATAAACAAAGTTGATTATTTAAATATCTTTCTTCACAGCAACGATATTGATGTTCTCTGTTTAACCTGAACTTGGCTTCATGATATTGATTAAGTGAACGTAAAATTGATGATTACTCTTTGTAGAATTGATGAAAATACCAAAATCATGGATGGTATTGCCTGTTATATAAGGATGTATTAATTTCAAAGAAATCGGATCTTCTCATTTGTTGGAGCTTTGTGATTGAAATCAATCTGCCACAAACCAAACCAATTATTATAGGCACTGTCTATCTGTTTCCTGATGCTCAGCTGACTATGTGACAAAATTGATTATATGTTTCAAACTTGTGCTTCTGTTTATGAGGATATTATTATTGTAGGTGCTTGTACCTCATTGAATCGTTTGTAAATCGTCTCCAGCTAAAAAGGTATCTCATATTTCGAACCATTCACGCTCACTCAACTGGTAATGACTATACACCTTACTGAAAGAGTAAGACAATTATTGCTCTTGCTTTTTGTGTCTCGACCCAAAAAACCAAGACAAAAAAAAACAATTTCTACCTCCGGTGTTCACAGTCTGGGTCTTAGATCATTCGCTTATTTATGTTGTTCGGAAAGTACATACGCAGATTAAGCCATCTCCAAGAATTACAGACAATATCAATAAAAATTTTTTCATGACAGTGACTTTGTTAATACTATTAGAAATATTAACTTGGATCAAGTTCATACTTGTAATGATGTTGATATTGCTTGGAATATTTGGAAAGATTTATTTTTGTAAGCCTGTGCTGGCTCATGCGCCATTCAGGGAAAAACGTATGAAAGGCTCTCACCAGAATGGATCACTAGTGAATTTCTGACTGGTTGCAAAGACCGTGACATTTTTCCGCTAGAGCTCATAAATCTAATGATCCCCATGATTAGCATATGGCTAAATTTTATCGCAATAACGCCAACAATATGCATCACGTTCTTTTTTAAAAAGAGATTCTTTCTGGTCTTCTATGCTGAAAATGTTAACAACTCAAACAAATTATGGTCTCTCTCAAAAGCTGTTACTACAAGCATCATCTACTCCATTTGGTAAGACTGATGATGTGTTTCCCATCTTCAGCTAAATATACTGCTAATGCTTTTAATAACTATTCACTTCTATTGGTCTTCTCTTGGCAGATAGTTTTGATGATGCTCATAAGGCAGATAGCACATCACCTAGAAAAAAAAAAAAAACAAAAAAAAAAAAAAAAAAAAAAAAACAAAAAAAAAAAAAACAAAAAACAAATAATTTTAATCCTACTGTGATTCTATTTCAGTTTCTGTAGAGGTTTCCCAAATTTTTGTTTATAAGAAATTATGTGATTGTCTAAATAATTAGTCTCCAGGATTTGATGCTTTTCAGTGTAAAACTTCTAAAGCTGGCTGCCCAGGGAAAAGCTGATAAAGGTGAAAAATAGAAGGGGATGGGGGAAACACAGGCAGGGAAGAGAGAAGTGCACGGAGAAGTAGGAGACTCGGAGGCCACGTATAAAGAGCTAACAAAAGAGGGAGGGGAAGTGTAATGGGGAAATAAACTAGGGAAGTCAATGAGGCGGGGTTTAGGGTTTTGGTGGAAAAGAAGGGAAAAAAACCTATACTGCTCCCTCCCGTCTCTTGCTTTATTTGCAACTTTCCCTTACTACATCGGTTTTCCGGCAGAATGGGAAAAAAGCCAAAGTTACACCTATTTTTAAACTGTGGCCAAAAGTCATATGGGGGTAACTATCGACCTCTTTCTGTTCTGCCACTTATTTCTAAAATCATGGAAAGAGCTGTTCACAATCATTGTATTTGTACCTTGTTGACAATGGCCTTCTCTCTAATAACCAATCAGTTTGTTCGAGCTAATCATTCCACAGCTACTACCTTGCTTGATGTAATCATGATTTTATTTTGAAAAATATGGATAGGGTCGTGCAACAGGTGCATTTTCTTGACCTCAGAACGGCTTTTGACTGCGTTAACCATTCACTTCTCATTGATTAACTTTCACAAAATGGTATTACTGGTCCGGACTTACATTGTTTTGATCCTATCTCAGTGACAGAACTCAGGCAGTCAACATTAATTCCACTCTTTCTGAACTTCAAACAGATCAACATTGGAATCCCCCAAGGCTCTATACTTGCCCTATTCTTTAGTTCATTTTTGTCCATAATCTTTCAATAGTTTACTGTAATGTACTATGTATGCTGGATGTACAACACTTCCTTTGTACTTCAGACAACCCACACACTCTTGAATTTGAACTTCAATCCAACTATCAAAATTTCTAAAGTTTTGATGATAACAAACTCACTTGAATGCCAAGAAACCAAGTTTTATGGTCATTGGGTACATGGCATGTTCTCAATAATTTTCAAAATGTTTTTTCTCTGGCACTGTAATAATTATACTATTGAAAGGTGGACCAGTTTAAATATCTTGTGAATTTTTGATCCGCGAATGTCCTGGTGGTCATGATCATATCAATCACATGTCTGCATGTATTTCTAACATTGTGTGTGTATAGAAGACGTAATATTATATCCAAAAGATTCTCTTGTTATGCTTGCAAATTCAATTTGTTCATGCCACATTTTTACTATTGCAGCCCTGTCTGGTCAACTTTTACTAACGCTCTTATGAATACCCTTCAAGTTCTTCAAAATCGATTAGCTGCGCATAATTTTTGCAGATGACATTAGAACTCCTGTTCAAGACGTGATGTTGTACACTGCAGTGGAACAAACTTAATGATCTGTTTTTGTATAACCATATGCTAATGTTTATTTTTTAATCTTCAAAGGTCTTGCCCCAGGTTACCTTTCCTCTCATTTATTTTATGCACTCAGTTTCATTTTAAGGGTACCAAATCCAAACCAACAACTCTTTGTATGAACCACCTTGGAACCTAACTGCAGGGGAAACATACTTTCCATATGAGAGCATCCAAAATATGGAACAGTCTACCTTCTGATATCCGCTGTACTATAATACAATGAGTCTATCTCAGCTTAAAGCAGCTAAATTTTGTAAATCCCACATGAGCATATTTTGTACGACTGATAGATGTACTATATTTTCATTTATACTCATTGCCTTATTTTATTTTGTTTCTGTGTTTAGTGATTTTTTATCTTCTGTTCATGTCTGTATAAGTTCATGAATGTGTATATATGTTGCAGGGCCTCCTGGAAATCAGTGCTCTTGAAATGGTTCAAAATTTAAAAATTTAATAAAATAATAATCAAAAATCTCCGCAAAAATCACCCTTCCACATGCTTATTTTTGGCTGATTACCGATAGACAAACTAACGAGCAGGGGACGCTGTTTCGCACTCCCGATGTCAAAGTTCCATATTATTTAACCATTCAACTGTGCACACAGCGATTATGATACGGATTACGCCATAACCGGCCATTTAAATCATGTGATTTAGTTAAGCTTAACTCATTTTCATGAAGTGTTTTATCCAAAAATCGGAGGGGGCATTTATTAGAGCAGGGGTCGTTTATTACTTATGAACAACCATGGAATCAGCTCAGGATTTATTCAACCATGTTAAAATATTAACACTCTTAATTCCCAAAAATCTCCACAACCTTATTTAGCGAGATTATGTTGGACTGAAGTGTACACTCCTGTGTTCACCACGGTTTTGAGGTGTTTAAAAGTTTTCATTTCGTTCTCACATACCATTTGGTTTTATTTGCACACAGAGGCCATAGCACCCTCACTCATAATTGTTGAGACCTGCACACATCAACAACAAAATTTGACATGATAGAGAATGTTGGGTCCCTACACAGCTTAACCTTTGAATCTTCGTCACCATTTGAAATACCACAAAGTCCCCACCTGCATAGGTTTTTTAAAACTCACATTAGCCACAACAAGTAGGGTATTCATCCAACTAGTACCACATTGCAGCGTATCTTAAATCAAGTACAACCATATAGGGAGTGACTGCCAAAGGTCTTATAGTCTCGTTCCAGTATTTGAGCCATTGCCGATTGGCCCTCTTTTATGACCAAGGAGACACAATTTTGAGGCAGTACCATTCACAAGTATAGCTAGACAATTAGCACCTATCAAAAAAATGCCTCCGGCCCCTGGGTACAAGGGGATGGCAGGGACGTGCACTCGAGTGTTTTGAAAAGTTAAACTCACGCCAGTTCCCGGTGTGAAAGGAGATATGCTCGTCCGGCAGGATTCCTAGTCCGGGATCCATAGACGACAACGGAATAAAGCTGTGTGAAACTAAATTTGCGTGAAGATGTCAACTGCTGAATCGATTGCAGGATTGTTCACCATTGTTCCCGGAACTGTGAGCACGAAGGACTATATCTCCTGGCAACATTGTTATGTCAAACCCCGGCCAAGTCCGGACCCCTGGTAGCCGGGCAAAAGCGTCCAAAAGTGTCAAACCCAATGTGAGGCATTCATTTTTGATTATGCTGCTTTCAATTTTTTTTTTCTTTTTTTGGTGTATTATAGCTTGTCGTAACAACGTTATACTTTTTTGTAGAAGAAACTTGCACCTCCGTTTGTCCCGACCCAAAATCTGGCTGTTTTTTTTTTGATGGTATGCGAACCTCAATGAACAAGTCCTGGCATACGCCAGGTACACCCGGGCAAAAAAGGATCAATCCCCGGCTGTCAGGTAGTACAAGTCCCGGCTAGTGGACGTGTAACGGGTTTTAAACGTATACACGAACGGAGGGTCACTAAACGTTAGAAAATGCTACTACAGTTTACACGTCGGCAAACTCTACATACCTTTTATCAGTATTATTTTAATTGCTGAAGTCAAATTTTTCACCCCAAAATACCCGCCATCAGTGAAAAAGTAAAGTTAACAGTTCCAATGCTTCTTCTTGAAATGGTTTCCAGACTTTTAAGGAAATAGGGAAAATCCCCCATTTACCAAGAGTTCTTGTACGTGATTGGAGCGACTTCGGCATATAACAACAGCATAACAGGCCCCAATTACACGGTGCTCAATTACAGAGTGTATCTACAACAAAACGGTTAAAAATGGCAGCTGCCCAAGTTGATCGTCGTTTGGGATATTTGGGATATTCAACTGCTTTATGTTGGATTTTTAAATTAAAAATAACATAGGTAAGTAACAAAAACAAACCATTTATGGTCAAGATGATGATTTATGATGAAGCAAAGCCGGGGGAACCCGTTACAAACGATTATGAGTTTGCAGGGAATTGCATCTGCGTGGAAGCGCCAAATGCGGCAGTCGTTAACTTGTTATGACCGTTAAAGAACGAAACTACAGACGTGTAAACGGATAGGAAATTAAAGGTAACTACTGCTATAGTCATGACCATCCCCGGGTCGGGTAACCCAGGGGCGGGGCATTTTTTGGATAAGTGCATTACCAACACAACTGCAAAAATCTTAAAAAATATTAAAAAAAAAGGGAGGGTGGGCACTCTTCAACAAATGTACTATTTAACTGCTAGAACAAAAAAGCATCATGGACGAAAACACCAATCTTGTACCTTTCTATGCCTACCTGTCTGTGTATGGCAGTATCAAACAATTGATGAAGTACACTTAAGGTAATGTGACTCAAGTGACAGTGAACTCTTCTTAGGAAGGCTGGATTTCAAAAGAAAGGTAAAAAAAACAAATGTTTTTTTAAACTGCAGAAATCACAAGTATTCTTCAAGGATGACCTGATTAGTTTATTTAGTTTCTTATTATGGATTGAAGGACATTCAATCCCAAGAAAAAGTTTACCAATGATATTAAAGGGGTTATTTCCCTGTGATCCGAGCACTAATTTATTGTTTATGGTTTACTAGTATATGAATTGAGAAGAAAGTTATTTCAAAATTCAGTTGATTCTGACATAGCCTTTTGAGTTACGTGAAAATGTTTTGTATCCCAGTGCAGGGTGGTTAGCGCTGCATGGTAAAAGTAAGGGGTCCAGTGGTAGAAGATAATTGGACCCTTAACCCCACCTTTAGTCTGAAAACAAGGGGGGTCCATACCAGAAAACAAGGGGTCCAACGTGGTTAAATAAGCGGTAAAAAAATGTTGTTCTCGAACCATGGACATAAGTCAATTCATACAGCTCCACGTCATGCCAGAAAAGTGTACTCACTCCATTAATGAATGGGCAGTTGGGAGTGCACCATAAGTTGTTTAATTCACTTCAATCCAAAAAGGCCCTTTCTCGACTTGTACTCAATCTCCCAAATATAATATCAAAAATCAAGAGAACTCAATGCAACAGAAACAGTGCAAAAGCCAAAAGGCAAACAGAATGACTAATTTGGACACCAGACAAGGTTTTCACTAAGTATAATACACTTACAAGGCATTTTTGAATGTTTTATTTCAAAGTTTGCACTTTCTTACCTTTACATGCGAAAGTTTCAAACAGTTTTGAGGCAACATAACATGAGGCATGACCTGACAGCGGCTCACACAGGCTATGCTAATACACTTCTATAAAGCCTAGCCTAGGAAATTCATCGCCAAGAAAAATGGTTTTTTCACTTTAAGAAATTATCGAAATGCCCACTATTCAACAGAAAAACACATTCGCTAATAACAAATTACAAGGTTTTGCATTTTTTTAAAGTTTATTAAAAGATGTGAAATTCTGAGGAAGGAAAAGTTTCGCGTCAACATCACTTATGTCCGGTAGGCCATTTTGGACTCCTAGAATGACAGACTCTTAGAATGTCATGAATGGTCATGGACAGTGCTATATAAAGCGTGGACGACGAAATATAAAGGGTGGACGTAAAGTCCTGTATAACAATTGAAAACATAATACTAATAACACTTCTTCGCCTTGCTCGCATAAATGTGTCTATCGATTCCCTGGCCAGCTCGCTCAATTTGCCAACAACCTGACAGGAGCTCATGAAGCATGTTATTATCTCATCGGGGGAGCTCCAATCAGTATCAGTTTTAGATCATTGTTTTATCGGTGATTGGTCAATCGTTTTATTTACTAACAATAGCTGGTCTTCACCGTTTTGTGAATGGAAAATAGCTTGCGTAAATGACGTACAATCGGAAACCCCGTCCCGATGATTTTTAGTCTCAGTCTAAATAAGTGCGGCGCCCGCGAAACAATGGAGTTGGGATCGCGTGATTTTTGGCAAAGGAGATTCAGAAAGATTTGATGCAGATTTGAGAGATTGATGCAGATGAGATTTGAGAAGAAAGAAAAAAAGACTGTAGCTAGTATACCATTTCATTCCGTCAAGCGCACTACTGCACATGTCATACCAAGCATGACGAAATTCAATTGTAATACTTCATTTGCATCCATGGGACCTTTCTTATGAAACGTCTACCCAGCCAGATATAATCTGCATTTACCCCATATGAGTCTGGGCCAATGGTCTTCTGTGAATGAGGTTATATTGAGCAATGGTAAAAGAGTATAGCTGGTATTCTGAAAGGGAGTCCAACCTTAGACCCGGGTTTAAAAAAGGTTTAAAAAACTAAAAAATCTTAAAAAAAAAAAAAACATGCTTAAAAATGTGTTAAAGGGTGCGAAAATCCTCATAGATGGGCCGTTAAGGCCCATCCACAAGGATTTCCTCTCCGTTAATTAACTTTCATAGTATTTTGAAAGAAAAAAAGGTCCAATCTTGTAGGACTAACCTGGTTTTAAACCCAGTCTAAAGCTTAGACTTCCACTTGGTCAGAATATCAGGCTATGAGTCCAATAAGAACAGGGTTAACATGTTACAAAGAGTATGAAACAGACAGCCGCACTACCAAAAGCAATCAAGGTCCCTCTGCAGATGCTACTTTGTAAAAACAGAAATAGTATGTGAGCCCATTTTGAACACTCTTTTTCTTGCGTTTTAAGGGGGATGGCCAGGTTCACATTAGTGCGCGGTTTTTGATCTATGACGGCAACTTTCCAAAGGTGGACGCACTTTGGTCTTCTAGAAGAGTAAAAGTTGCGTCTATGTGAACGCAAAAAGATCGACCACTGAAAACTATACAAAATCACAGAGATTGCCCTGGCACATGGTCACAATATGGTATCATTTCCACTCAAACAAATTAATTATTCTGTTACTTATTATACATTAGCAAATCTGTGAAATAATATCTGTTTAAAATTGACTGTATTGACTTCTTTTTTTAGTTCACTACCCTCTCTCACCGTCCCAAAGGGTATTAAGATACTCCCGTTCTTTTGTAGTTTAAGGGTCATCATGGGTATTACCTTTTACATAATGCCCAGTCAGTTTTTGGAATGGATGTGTATGGATGTTTTGCAGCCATTACGTATTACAACGTGCTCAAACCTGACACGCATATAATTTGCAGTGCTCACCTTTTCAACGCTCAGGGAAACAAATTTGCTCCAAGTAGACGCACTTTTTTCAAAACCTTTGTGAAACCCTGGGGAGGCCAAACTTTAAGGATATGAAATTTTCATCTTGATTAGATTGGCCTTCACTTCAAAACTACTGTAAAGTTTCGTGCCGATATTTTAGTCCGTTTTGGATGCGATAGCTAAAAAACATGATTTTGTAGCCCAAGCGTACTCTTAAAATTAATATTGGTCGACCAATGGGGACATATTTTCGCTCATAACTAAATCAAAACCAAACATCCCTTGGCTCGAAGATTTCACAGGGTAATGCTAAATATAGCTTTCTTCTGACACCAATTGTGACCTCCGGTAAAATCTGGGGCTTCTGGGATCGTGCCATGGACCTTTAACATTGTGCAACCACTTACCTGTTAGAAGCCCTTGCATAGTAGATTTGATTAAGAGTACCCCGTAAGGCATCTGCCCTCTGTCCTGGTGTCGTCTCAGATTCGTTAGCGTACGCAAAGTGTGATTTCTGCCATTTACTCAGAGCATACAGGTCTTTCATTTCCAGATCATCGGGATCCATTCGTAAACGGTAGATCTGTGGAAATATGGGAATTATTCTAGTTGATGATTATACATGCAGGTTAATTAACTGTGCATAATTTACTTCTTGCAAGAAAAATGGGACAAATCCATGCACATGCTCTGAGATGCGTCTATTGAACGAGCTCTGCAGGAGCGAGTGCATTGAAAAAGCATCAAAATTCAGTGTAAGTGCATTGATTTGTCTCATTTTTTAGCAAAGTAAATGCGCAATTCATACAAGACAGAAACAAAAGAATTTACCTTAATTAGGAATAAAAATACATCGATCCTCGGACCGCTTGTGTCGCCTGCCGTCGCGGTTAGTGAATGATAGGCCTAACATGACCTTTGACCTTGATATGTGACCTTGGACCTCGTAAACAAATGAGGGTTTGCATGTAAACTCCATAAACCAAGTTTGGTTCCAATTGAACTTCAACTTTTTAAATGAGGTCAATTTTACATTTTCAGCATATCTTACAACTTGACCTCACATGACCTTTGACCTTGGTATGTGACCTTTGACCTCATCAACAAATGAGGGATCCATGTTGCACCTATGATTCAAGTTTGGTTCCAATTGAACTTCAACTTTTCAAATGAGGTCCATTTTACATTTTCAGCCTATTTTACAACTTGACCTCACATGACCTTTGACCTTGGCATGTGACCTTTTTTTTTTTTTTTTTTTTGATGCCATGTTGCACCTGTGATCCAAGTTTGGTTTAAATCCATCAAAGTATGAGGATATTACAGGCAAATGTTAACCCTTTTTCACAACAGACAACAGACATCAACAACAGACATCAACAACAACAACAGACTACAGTGGACAAAGTGCTCCCTATGTGTCTTCCTGCCTTAGGGCAGGCGACACAACAGGCGACACAAAAAGTAGGTTTAGAACAATCATTTATCAAAGAGATTAAAAACAAATTTGGCAAAAAAAAAGAACTTTGTCTCAGAAGAAATGTAAAAAATGCAAATGCAAAATTTATGTGGATTTATTTTTATTGCATTTTTAGTCCACTTTTTTCTTACTTTAACACATGCCTCATCCGTAGGCACCACCCCCTCTGACCCTGACCGACTCAAATTACGATAACTCATGTAAAAATAGCACAAAATTGAATAGTACTACCATTTTAAAGCTAGATAAATTCCCTTTAAAATGAAATTTATAAATCAGCTGAATAAAAAATACCTTACTTGGTTCTTATGCTACAATAAAAAAATGTTAAAATATATTTTTGAAAATGTAATGCCACCCTCAACATGCTCATTTTCTATACCCCAACTCATAGTGCATGCCATATAGTCTAGCAGATTTCATGGGTTCCCATGCACCCCCCCCCCTTAAAACTAAATTCTGACATGATTTTTAGGATTTTGATGTTACCATTTGGCGGCCATCTTGGATCTAAAGAGATCAGTCATATAAAGTGGTTCGATTTAGTTGAAAGGTATCTCAAATGATTCGTCTCATCATAAGGAATCAGAAAATATGTACTTTGGCATATTGTGATGTTTAGTTACAGAGATATGGGAAAAATGTGATAAAGGTCATTGAACTTTTTGATTTGTAATGTACAGGGGGACGGGGGCCAAACTTCAAACTGCATGGCTCTTGGCAAAATTGGTGTTATGTTGTTGGTGTGAGTATACGGTAGTATTTCCCACGGTGTAGTCTGTGTCACAGACTGCGAAAAGATTTATTAACTTGCTACATGCGTAATATACTAAAATTTAATATCAGTCCGCCATAGAGAATGTGTGTACATGGAAAACTAAATCTCAATTATCTTCCGAGAAAACAAAGGGGTTCTAGGATATTTTTGCATAAGAGGGTCGTTTTCTTATGAAGATGTATCTTAATGGGTCTGACCTACATGATATAGAAACTAGTGAGGAAAAAACGTTTTTATTGGGTACTTCGGTGCTCACAGTCACGAAAAGTGAACACGCAATCTATATGGTTGCATTAGCATTTTTCCCACAATGCCTTAGATATTTTCCAGTCTTGAGAATTTTCAAACACTGGTTTCAATTACGCCCAATTTTTTTTTTTAATTTTAGAAACAGGATTACGCACTTACCGGAACACAGTAGTGTGAGCCTGAGCCATCAGAAAAGTCGAGTTGCAATATATCTAGGATGTTAGGTGGTAAAAGTCGGTGAAAGTTAGTTCTTTAAATTTGTTTTGTATGGGAATTAGGGAAAAGTCGCCTCTTCTAAAAAATAAACCACAACTGAAAAACAGACGAGCCTTGAGGGGGGGGGGTGTGGGTGGCTATTCATGTAAACTGTACATTTCCAGACTGCTTCATGATTCATACAGAAAATTTGACACCATTGTCAAAGATTGAGGTTTGTTTCCCCGTTGCCTCCAAAATCTGAAGACGGGGTGTGGGGGTTGGGGGCGGAGAAGGGGAGACTGCGTAAATGCGTAAGACAGTAGGGGGAAGGACTGCGTAAGACGCGTAAGACAGTATAGTTCACAAGTGATCATTCCATTCAACCTTCGCGATGTGCACTGAGCACGTCATGTTTTTTTTCGCTTAAGTGTGGTGGTAGACATTGAGAGATATGAAATCCTGAAATTTGAAGCGTCTAGTCCATTTCGTTTTCCCACTAGAGAAATTGGAAATTTAGGGGGGTCACCCTCGAACGTGCCGACCCAATGTGAAAGACTATGGTGAGAGGGTCAAAGATTAGTGATGGACCCTCCACAACATTGAAAAATCACTATCTATGGGTATTATTGTGTAGAATTCAAATCTGGCACCGGGAAGTTCATAGCTTGTTTCCTCTCAGAGGTAATGAGGCCTAAATATGCCACCGTTGTTCATTCGGGGCAAGGTCGGGGGGTCATAAACTCCAAACGTAAGAACATTTTCAATGTTCCTTCTTTGGTCCATCAGAGTTACATAGTAGAACTTGAAAACCAAATAATATGAAACACAGTAGAAAATATAAGTGAGGTACGGCCCCTTGAAAATGCGAATTGTACTTTTTTGACAATTTGACCCCCCTGAAAACCAACTGTGTTGACATTCGACACAACCCCTCTACTCAGAATATTGGTGAAGATATATCATTAAACAACTTTCCTTGAAAGAACTAGATTGGTGTCTATTTTTTCACAACAAAATACACTCAAAGTTACCACACGAAGGTATGTGACCCAGAGGTCATTGTACATGCACAGAGTATATCACCATATACATTCCATGGGGATATCAGCAAAAGTGTCTTGTGCTGAAAACAATGAAGACATCAAAACACCAAGCTGGTTCTTTCAAGAATAGTTCTTTGATGATGTATCTTCAACATATCTGAAGTAGAGGGGTGATGTCGTATGTCAACATTGATTTTCAGGGGGGGGCCAATATATGTCAAAATGCAAAATTAGGATTTTTCAATAGGCTGTAACTCACTTATTACTTACCTAATGTACTTATTATTGTACTGGCAGAAAGTCCTGCAGTGTGACTCAGATTAACAAGAAAATCGACTTTAAAATATTGTTACTTACGGAGTTCTGACCCCCTCAAACTTGGTCCCAGATGAAAGATATTGCATTTTTACACCCAAATAACTTTAAAAGTAAAGGAGTTATCACATTTTTTATGCCAGATTTGAATTCTACACCAAAATAATTCCCCAGATAGTGATTTCCAAAGTTGAGGAGGGTTCCATTACAAGTTTATGGCACTCTCAAAATTGGCTTTCGCATCGCACAGCATTTTTTATGGTGACCCCCTTAAATTTCTGAATGCTCCTGCGGGAAAATGAAAGGTGGTATGAAGCTCGAAATTCAGGATTTTCATTTCTCATCAATATCTATCATCACACCAAAAAAGAAAAAAATCCATGACATGCTGCGGTGCACATCTCGAGTGTTGACATGGAATAGCCCAAGTGCATTACAACTTAAGCAGGTAAGCTTTTAAACAAATGCCAAACTTCAACATGAAAAAGCGGACCTTCAACATGAAAAAGCGGACCTTCAACATGATAAAGCGGACCTTCAACACGATAAAGCGGACCTTTGTCATTTTTTTGGGGGGGGGGCAGGTTGCCCACCGTGCTACCGGCTACAGCCCTGGAGTCTTGAGTAGCCCGAGGTTGCTCTGGCTTTTTCCGCTACGATAGCCCTATCTTCTTGTAGGAGGCAGGTACGGACGACGTGCAACGCTTATAGGTTAATAACTGCGCATTTACTTTATGCGAGAAAAATTGGACAAATCAATGCACGCGCGCTGAGATTTTGATGCGTCTAATGCACGAGCTCCGCATTGGACAATGCTGTGACAGGTGTAATCAGTGGTATCACGTTGATTGTATGAGTATGACTACGCCAAGCTATGAAATTCTCCAAGACCGCAATATTTCCTGGATTTGTAATAATTGTGGCAGTCCTAACTATGCCAATTCCCATTTATTTTCTGATACTTATTTGGATTTGAGCAACAGTTTTTCCTGTTTGAGCAATAGTAGCGACATCTTTGGCTTTCCCCTTGCCATGTCTTCCCCCCAGGAAATTCCTAGTGGGACAAGGTCACCCAGTACAGGGTTTTCCACTAGTCGTACTAGTCCGAGTGGCAAAAGTACATCCTATGGTAAGTCGCCTACGCTCGATAAACCCAAACCCAAACCAAAAACGGGTAGAAATAGACAATCTCTAAAATTTATGGTAATTCATTTTGGTAGTATTCGGGGTAAAGTTGCCGACCTTGCTGTTAGTATTGATAATTATTGCCCTGATGTCATCATAGGCACTGAAACACACCTTGATAGCAGGGTGCAAAATAAGATTTCTAAAGGGCAGCCAATTTCAAGGCAATTTTCAATTATGTAAAAGGGCATCAAGGCAATTACATGTTAATGAATAGGGCCAAGAATGGCAAAAATATAGGGCATCAAGGCAACTGGTAGGGGCAAGGTCGCAGAAAGTAACTAAGTACTAGCGCAGAGCCCTCGCAAACCCTCAAGACTTACCTAAAGCTCCTGGTTCGAACAAGACCGACCCGCCGTGAGAGCATGGATGGCAACACTTCCTCTTCGCCTCACAAAAACATCCTTCAGTTAAGCACAGCGGGAAAAAGTGGGTAATTTGGTAATAGTATACTCGCGGGAAATCCCAAGGCTTATTCACGATATAACTGTGACTGTTGAATTTAACCAATTTATAAGATATAATATACAAACACAACATTGTAAATTATACTTGGAACCCTACTTGTATTATCCGTTTGTTGACGTTCCGACGCAGTGATCAAGCATGAACGCCGGGCGGGTAAGGGAGATCTAATTATGTGTTGACGCTATTGTTAATCGAGTTGGAAAACCCCTTTCCATGATTTTGTGACACTTGCAAGCGCTCGGTAGGCGGCTTTCGTACATACATGTACAGAAGCCACTACCACAGAAAGCACACAGGGGGACCGTATCAGCGCGGGTTTTTTTTCCTTTCGTCCCCACAATTGCCAGCGCTCCAATCCCGACTTGCCGAGAACTTGTTGCCATGGGTGGGCAGTGCCTGATTCCTCCTTAGAGATCGAAGTAATGTAAAACAGAGCGGCAAACATCAGAAAAAACATTTGGATGACAGGTTTCACTTCAACATCTGTCAAGATCATTAACTATTAAAACTAATCATAACACTAAGTGTTAAAAAACATCAGTAAAAATTAAATAACCGTACTATATATATAGAAATATTTTTCATAATATTAAGTCATAGTAAGGAGTCAAAATTTGGAGGCAAAATACGAGAAAAATCAACAAACTCAATACGTGGTGGAAAGCTTGCCACGCCCAAAAACGGGGAAACCACGGCCCTGGGGAATCCCCACTGATCTTTACTCTTGGGAAAATGGCCGTCCACATGCTTTATGCTTTTGGTTACATTCTGTTCGGAAGTCAAACTTTGAGTCAGGCTCAGAGCGTGGATGGTGCGCCTGGGGTTAATCGGGATTCGGCTGGAGGACTCTTACCAGGTCCTGGCATGGGGAGGCGGCCTGTTACCCTACTAGCAGATATAGCAGCCGGGGAACCACAGCTGATCCGGCCACATGGGGCCATCAAGAGAACCAGGCAATTCTGGGAAAGAGCCACCTTCTTGCGACTATCGGAACCATGGCAACGACGGGAAAGAGCGTAAGCTATGAACCCAGACAATCGCCTGCCATCGCGTCCCTTCCCAAAGCCTGATGATCCTGACTGACTCCACGAGTAATACGCCGGCAGTTGATGGTTCACTGCGGGGGCGAACAGGTCCACATGCGTATCACTGCCCCCTTGGCACCAATGTGGCTATCTTCCTACAGCAGTGCTTCTTCGCGATGTATCCAATGGGAGGGGAGTCTGTCGGACTCCCTGAAATGACGGTGGGCGGTCGGTGAACTCGAGCAGGTAACCCGAGGAAAACCACCTCCAAGACCCACAATCGGCGGGGGTGACAACGTCGCCACGCCGCCGCAAACTCCCGGAGGACGGGTGAGGGGCCCCTGAACGAATGGCTAGTCATTGGCGGCCACCCGGCAAGCCCCCGCCACCTTTACCACATCTTTGACCTTTGCTCTGTCTTGGACGCTTCCCATGTGAAGACTCCTTGGGGGTTAGCATCACGTTGGCAGTACCACCTGGCTCTGGTATAGAGGAGCCTTTGTTGGGGCAGGGGGGGGTGGTATCTAGAACTCCAAGTCGCCTGACCCTGCTGGACCTGTGCGGCCTGAAGGGTGTTGGCTAGACTTTTTGCCCTTCCTCTTCCCGTCCCTTCTCCAGCTTGCCCCAGCCGACTTGGCTGCCTCCATGGCCACCTTACGGCGATCCTGTTCGTGAACCAGGAGCGTTGGCCACTGGCCACCAAAGAGGTGGTCTCACACCCCGAGAGCTGATTCAAAACTACCGGTGCCTGTCCGAAAAATTGAGGGCGTGTAGCTACCAGTTGGCCCCTACGACCTACCGATCTCACCGAAATCTGGTTGGCAAGTGCTCAGGAGGTCGGATATCACATTGAGAGAAGCCGTCGAGGCTGCCTGGAGAGCGATCTATTCGGGTTCGAAAGAGAACGGGCCAAGATGAGAGCAAACACTAAGCTGTTGGGTATTGATGAGACGTATATCCGTCTCGAGCTAGCGACTCCCGCGCCCGCAACTCAGCGTCACGCTCCGTATTCCAGGACTGGACCTGAAAGGAGGTCGCCGTGCCGCTTTCCTGCCCCTTCTCCTGGGAGGAGTTTTGAGGAATGCATCGTGGTTCTTTATCAGAGTCATTTTGTGTGATAGGCTTGCTCTGGCAAAAAAGGTTTGTATTTAGGTACGAGGAGTCTTCGTCTCCCGCCGGAAATGCGGCCACTCCAACCATGGAAGGGCGGTCTACCGGCTCTGTAGAACAGGAGTCATACAGGGACTTAATATCCTGCGACAGAGGGAATTTAAATGGCATAGACTTAAGTGGTTTGGGGGGGCTTTGCTGTAATCCTGAGATCCGACTGGATCTGAGATGGAGAATGGAACTGCAACGGAAGGCCAGCATCCATTAAACGGCCTGCAAAGAATGGCACGCCCCGCGACCGAAATGTGGGGTCAGCAAGCAGTCCCGTAATTGGTCCTCAACAAGGTTATAGGTCGCTGGAGGCACCCTATAAGGGTCCACCCCAAGGGACGACAAGTGGGTTTATAATCCCACAGGAAAACCGCTTGTTCGCGAGGCGCAAGACGCACCGCCAAATTGGCGAGAACCTACTCATGGCGCCAAAGGTGCCTGGGGTTGGCTTTGAACCGGCCACCCGTGAGGGTTTTCGGCAGTTGAGCATCGGAAGGCAAAAGCCTTTCTCGTTGGATGCAGGGTAAATTCCTGCGCTGCAGTCGCCCATAGTGACTCGTTCAGAGAGCGCGAAGACCGAGACTGAGCACCCGGTGAGGTGCGAACATCCACTGGGAGGGGCCAAAAGGATGCTGGGAGGTAAATAGTCCCACCGCCGGGCCTGCCATCAGCGGAGAGGAGGAAGCAGGACTCGACTCTCCTGTATAACCTCACCGGCCCGAAGAGCGGTGGCCGGATAATGGGTATGGGATATGGGTGCACGACCTTGTGGACACAGACCCGATTGCACCGGAAGGATGTCGAGGGGGGACATCAGCGACCCTCCTGACCAGTAGGGGCAGGTCCTTGGTGCAAGGGACACTACCAGTCAAGGGGTACATGCCCTCCAAGAGGGCAAGGTGAGGGGACCTCCTCCCCAGGCCCCGGGTCAGACCCCTAATCACTTGGGGGTATAGTCCGGGTCATCTTTGGATTCATAAAGCTCCGGACGCCTTCCTCGCAGCTATATATGCTAGGTGAGTTCCTAGGCCACTTGGACGGTGGGCCCTCCTCACCGGAGGGGGTTTTCTTATGCGTGGTAGAGGGACTTGTCCCCAGCATGTATGCAACCCGGAAGGGATAACTTTTTCATTATCTCAGGATCCAGCCAGGCCACTTGCCAGGGCAGGACCAAAAGTCCTACCGGTTTGGGGCACCAACGGACCAAACCTGGACCGTGTGGGACCACGCCAGATTGGCCGACCGTGGCTTGGACGGCAACTCTGGTCATCGATCGACCGGCAGAGCCAAGGTCGAGTGGTCCAAAAGAGCACACGATGGGTCGTGGTCGGCTGTTGCTAAAAAATGGTCGGGGGGGGGTCACCGAACGAAGGCGAGACCGGCAGCTCGACCAGAGTTGCGGTGACGAACGAGGTCCGGGTTGCGGTGCTATGTCCCTCGACCGATTGTCGTCGGGGAGAGACGAATAACGGTTGAGGGGCCTGGCAACGCCTTTTCGAAGCGTGTAATGTCACCTTCGGGGAGATTCCCTCTGTCCTGGGTTGGACGGCGACGGTCTGTGTCGGGGTTGGACCATAGGCCCGGATCGAGACGTTCGACTAGCTATGAGCTGGAGGAACCTGGACCAATGAAAGGGGGTCTCTGCAGACCATTACCATCGCAGGGGAGCCTGACGGGGTCGGAGGGCAGGAGCACACGTTGGCACCCGTCTGGTCCGAAGTTGACCGCCTCTGACCCCCGCCAGTTGAGATTCGTGGATCTCTAGGCGCTATGGACGGTCATAGGGTACGGGGAAGAGGGCAGGCGGTCGTAATTACGAACGAGACTCGTCGAGAGGGATATCCCGAGCTCCCTCCCGATTGGGGAGGGTCGGTCGATCACGGCGTCTTTGCGACCCTGAAGGCGCCGAGAGGAAAATGGATTCCCTAATGCCCAACGGCCCGTCTGTGGGGGGGTGGTGCAATCTCGAGGTTAATGCACCAACGACCCCGTTATGTGCGGGGGTGGTGCATAAACAGGCCCCAACGCCAACGCCCCCAAAGATGGGGGTGGAGGTTCTTGGACTCACTGAAGGAGACTAGTCTTAGGTTCTCAGATTGGCATCGGAGATCAATTTCTTTGTCTCATTCTTCCTTTCGGGCAGAGAACAAGTCCCATGGCCATTCATTCCAGTTCCGATCCAGCTCACAGCCGTTGTCTTTGGTGCAGGTCCTGCATAGGGTGCATAGGGCTGTGAGGGTCTCAATGGGAAGGAACAGAACAGTGCTTGGCATTTTCTTTTCTTAGCTTTCTCTTTGTGCCTGGTTTTCCATCTCTGTAAGAGCTGAGTGAAGGAAAAAATAACAATAGAGGGGAGAAACGGTACTACTAATCAACCAACAAAAAAGGGGGGGGAGGAGGGAGTAAGAACCTCAATTCACGGACTCAGGGAGCGGTCTCCCTACTATCCAAAGAGCTATGGGGAAAGCTTACCCTACGGGAGAGGATATCTCTCGACCATCGGGACAAGCTGCGACCCCCTCGGTCCATAGACCTGTCATGGTCGGAAGGACATAACAGAAGGACCATAACGGACTGAAGGATCTCCTTATATCTTCCCTTCCAAACTGGAGGTGGAGTAGAATTGACCCCGAGAGGAGGGAGGACTGATACCCAACACCCCTTTTATAAAAAGGGGGGTGGTGTATAAGGACACCATCAACCCCTATGGGAGGGCAGTGGTTGAAACCAATACTTAATGACCCGTAAAATCGGGAGGAGTATTAATTCCCAAGACCACTGTAAGGAGGGGTTGCGACCCATACCCAAACACTCCTTCATAGCAAAGGAAGGTGGTGTATACGGCCCAACAAACCCTATCCGGTTGGGGGGTGTGAACAATACCCATCGACCCCGGAATCGGGGGTGGCGTATTAATTCCCAAAGGA
Organism: Ophioderma brevispina; assembly: GCA_023653785.1. Taxonomy (NCBI): domain Eukaryota; kingdom Metazoa; phylum Echinodermata; class Ophiuroidea; order Amphilepidida; family Ophiodermatidae; genus Ophioderma; species Ophioderma brevispina. The sequence goes on from JAMKCH010003679.1 coordinate 27,700, forward strand.
CCCCTGTAGGAAAAGAGCGGTGGAAAACTCATACCCAACACCCCTGATAACAAAGGGGGAGGTGGTGTATAAGGTCCCAAAAACCCCTATGGTGGAGTGGGTGAAATAATACCCATCGACCCGCATAGGGGGGTGGAGTTTGATTCCCAAGACCCGCCTGAGGAAAAGTCTTATAAAAACACCTAAGAATCAGGCTCCGAACACAATGGAAGGTCATAGGACACAGCAGGGGTCAAAAAAAGGTGTCCCGACCTCAAAAAATACAAAACTTCCGGTTCAATTCCGGTCACCGGACGATTGACCTATTCGGGGCTCAGGGACCCCAATGAACCAATAAGGGAGGTTAGAACCCCTCCGGGCAAAATTAACCAAGATACGGGGTCACTTCCGGTTGGAAAAGGAACCCCCCATCGAGACAATTTTGTCAGGGAGGGCTCCAGGATTAGAAAAAATAAACAAAAAACCCCACCAAGTGACCCTCCGACCACCCAGCCCCTCCAGAGGTCCAGAGGGGAGGGACCCTCCACCCCTCCTTAGGTCAAAAATAAGGAAGTGAGAGTCCAAAAAAAGACATCTTTTTTTTTTTGAAAAAAGGAAAAAAAAAAATCGAAGATAGAACAACAGGCCCCCCATGACTGTAAAAGGAAGAAAGAGCAATTAATAAAAGTCGAAGCGGGTGGCGCAAAAGGATACCCCATAGTGCGAGTTTACCGGAAGCTATCCAATAACTGTAGAACGATCTACGGAAAGATGGTGGACTAGGATCTAAAAATCTCGATAAAAGGTTGAAAGACACCCGAGAAAAAAGCCCTGCGTACAGAAAAACATGAGGGAAAATTCTGTGACAACGGGGGAGTGGAATTACAAGGGGGACTGCATCGCACGGGCTAGTGATGCGGGGCCACATGAGAGTACAATCCCTTACGACAGGTAAAAAAACACCAGAGGAAAAAAACGTTTTAAAAACCTGTCCGGATTACAATTTAAGCTATACGTCTTTAGCTAAGGATACTTATGTGCTCGAGTTGACGGGTTCTCTCTAGGTCAGTGCATTGGTCGCCGATTTTCTGCCCTTATTTACTTCCAGCAACTACTGTGCGGCTGTTGGAAAAAAACTTTTGGGGTATAAGGGCGATCCTTTGATTTGCGGTGACAGAAGTGTTTCTAATAAAGTAGTGTGTGCCTTCTTCCGACTATTTCGGGAATTGGCAAAGTTTTTACAGTGGTAAAGGGGTTCTGGTTGTGCCCAAATGAAACATTGGCCAAAGTAAGTGTGGTCGTGGAAGGTAAAAAGCTACGCTAGTTATAGCGCAGTTGTATTCCATGCGTTCTGCAGATGTTGTATGCTTTACACCAATTCAATACAATAGAGGAATCGATTTTTGCAAAAATCCGGATCAGTTAAGGCATTGTTAAAAAAAGTCCCTTTCTCACAAGAAAATATTACAAGGCAAATGCAATGAATAAATTCAAAATCACAAAACTTGAACAAACTCCGAAGCATTCAACTAAAAGAAAATGATACAAAGAATATTACTCACCAAAGTTCTTTTAGTCTATAGGAGTTGGAAAAACGATATACGTTTACATTTATTCGGCGTTCCAGAAAAAAATAAGCTTGGTCCTATCATCTTTTTAGACATTGACGTTTTGGTCACTCAATAACAAACTACAATATTACGTGGCCTAATCCTCCTCTTCACAAAGCATTGAGGTTCATGACACTTTATCTGTTCTTTGATGGACTCCAAAACAAGAAATCGATTGTTAGCGTGTCTCAGATTTACAACAATATATCAATTTTTAATCTGTATGAGCCTTTACGTAGTCGATACAAAAATAGTTCATGTAAAATTGGTTTTTGTGAAAGCCATCTTATTCTGTTTTTGACAAGTTGAGCATTTCAGTTGTTAATATAAGGCTTTTAGTTTTTATCTCAACACATCACTCCAAACGAGTTCGTCCCATCGACAATAGTCTTTACTTGACAGGAATAACAATCAGACTATAATTTCATTATATGAGAGTTTCAGAAAGCCAGGACCTTTTTTTCCATCCAAAACAATTTCAAAACGTAATACTTCAACCATGGATCAACCAAAATTGAAACGTTTTTAAAACGTAAACAACGTGCTTATAATATCATCGCAGACTTAACACGTACAAGCACAAGTTATGAGCATTTCAACACCAGGAAAAATACCCAAAAATGACGAGGGGAACTCATACAGGAGGGTAAATCAAAAAATGTTTGCTTGAGTCATCCAAGAAAATTTGTATTTTCCTCAAAAGACTCAAAATTGACACCATTGCATTCTTGCCCTTAACCTAAAAGGCAAAGTAGAGGCTGATAAAAACCAAAAGCCAAGATCATAAATGACCAGGTTGCTGTATGTACACAAGAAAAATTAGAGATACCTTCTATGGGCAACTCTAGTATCCCACCTAGCCTGATATATTATTCTGTTGATGGTGTCTCAAAACTCTTAATAATCTTGACCCAAACAAAGCATCTGTCGGACGAGATCCTGCTAGAATACTGAAAATGGCAGCTGAAGAACTAGCCCCCGTCCTCACTATTAGTTTAGAAATCCATAGACAGGGGAGAGGTTCCTATTTCTTGGTGACGTGCAAACATTTCCCCCATTTCAAAAAAAGGCGATAGAACTTTGGCATCCAACTATCGCACTGTAATTTAACCTCCATTTGCAGCAAAATTTCGAACACATCATACATTGCTAACATTCATGAAACATTTAAATAAACAACAATCTCACAGACACACAACATGGTTTTCGTCAAAGGCACTTTTGTGTGAAATACAACTCATTCTTACAGTACAAGACCTGGCAAGTTCTCTCGACAGGTAAATCCAGGTAGACATGCGTCATAACTCATTAATGGATTTTCAAAAGCCTTTGACGTTGTCCCTCACAACAGACTTATATCAAAACCCCACAATTACGGTATGCAGAATAACAAGGCCCTGGATCAGCAGCCTTTCGGCATCGTACCTAGTCCTGATGATCATGACTAGGATAGTCTAACTTTTTTATGACTGATCATAGACTATCTAGTCATGACGATTGTGTGTGTGAAGGGCCATTAAGCAAGATACCAAGACAGCTGCACAAAGGCTTGTAAAATTCATTATTTGACAATAAACGTATATTGTAGGCCTTCTTGAGAGGAGTCTGCATCATGTGATAACCACTTTCCAGATTTAAAATTCACAGGTGTGGGTATATTTTCAGGGAAACTTGACCTTGTTGTGTCTACAGGCTGTTCAAATTTGGCAGCCTGTGTAATGTGACATGAACTTTTTTGGAACAAATGAGCATCGGTTACGAAATTGTAAGCCAATTATTCTACAGACTCTGAGATGCATTGCATGTCAAAAGAAAATGTTTTTCTTTTTTTAGGAAAATATAATCTCACAAAACATCTCAAACCTTAAATGGCATGGAACTCCACAGAACAGTTGTAAATTATGGCACCAAAGTATGTCCCAAATTTTTTTAAAATGGATGCCATAAGTTACAATTATTGGAACTAGCATCGTACCCAGATAGCCCAGGAGATAGAGACATTTGTAACACATCTCAAGTACAAAAGGTTTGAGTGATTAATATGTAGATAAGACTGACCAGAAACCCTGAACGTGATTTTAAGTGCAGCAAATGGTGCTTAAGGAGAGGGGGCCAGACAAAAGTTGTACAGGGTCAAATTTTTAAATTGATCAGTAATTAAGGTTGAAAGGTATACCATGTCATTTGTCTAACACAAGGATTCAGAAAAAGGTATAGTTGTACGATCCACGATTTGTAACGTTTACGAGTTATAAGCTAAAACAGCAAAAACTCAATCAAAAGGGTCAATTTCAGTGTACAGGGTCAAATTTTTAAATTGCTCAGAGATTTGGATTAAAAAATGGTGCAAAATTATTGGTGGAGCTCAAAGGATCCAAAATAAGTAATAGTTTGGAGTGCCTCAATGCTTGCTAAGAAAGTAGGGGGGGAAACAAGGTCATGGCCCATGAATGCAAGGGACGTTTGACCCTTCTGTACCCCCTTAAAGCGGCAAACTAAGCATTTTAGGACAGTCAAAACTATTCATTATTTAATCCTATGAAACTCCCTCAACAATTGCACCTTGTTTTTATCTAATCGGAAAGGCAGCAATTTAAAATTTGACCACCTGTACAACTGAAATTGACCCTTTTTATTGATTTTTGCTGTTTGTAGCCTAGAATCTGAACACTTTTAGTTGTAGATAGTATAAACTATACCTTCCTGAATCTTGTGGTTCGACAAATAAAATGGGTATTACTTTTCAACATGATTGGATCAATTTAAAAAATTTGACCCCTGTACAAAACCTGTTGGCCCCTCTTCCTTAAACCACCATTGCAGCACTTAAGAATAACGTTTTAGGGGTCCCTGTCGTCGTCAACATATTTAATCACTCAACCCTTTTGTATTGAGATGTGTTACAAATGTTTGTTAGCTCCCGGGGGGTTTAAGAGAGTTGTCGTCGGCGGCGAGAAGAAAAGAAATCGGCCTGGTCTGAAGTTATTTCTGGAGTCCTCAGGGTACAGTGCTTGGACCGCTATCTGTTCCTGGTCTACCCATTAAACGACCTCCCTAACAACATTCAATCGTTGGTACGCCTATTTGCAAACGACTGCGTCATTACCGTGAAAAAAAAATAACAACACTCAGACCTATTACAAGAAGATTACACACACTTGGGGGACTGGGAGAGAAAGGGCAAATGAAATTTATTCCAAAAAAATGCTTTGTTATGAGAATAACACATGCAAGGTCTCCAAAGCATTTTACATATACACCCAGGGGGGTGACGAACTGTCCACAGGAGAAAAATCCACACTTATCTGGGCGATCGATTTCAAAACTCAACTGGAACAGACACATCCAGGAGATTTGCACGAAAGCTACTAGATCTTTAGGTTTCATTAAAGGTGCAACGAGAGATTTCACATATCAGGTGTCCATAAAAAAATCGAAAGGACTGATTTTTGTCCTGATTTAAAGCTTTCCATCAAAATATCCCCATCTGGAAGGATTAAGCTGAGAAATGCTTTTTTGGTACAAAAAGTGTGAAATTTCTAATTTCGTATAGGAGCAAATACGAAATTCAGCCTATGTTTTATATTGAAACATACGCAAATCAAAATCGTCTTTTTCTTTCTTTTAAGACATTTCGGTAGCCAAATACAAGGTAAGAAATCTATTGAATGTTTAATCTATATGACATTACTATTTTGACACAATATTTGGGTGGCCTCAAAATCTCTCGTTGCACCTTTAAGAGAAACCTTTACTCATGTAATAAATCAACAAAACTTACGGCATACAAATCACTTGTCCGACCATTGATCGCGTACTCCGCTACCGTCTGGGACCCACATACCAAAAAGAACACCGATCAGCTTGAAGCAGTGCAAAAAAGAGCAGCACGTTTCATCTTGAGCGATTATACATCTAAAATGCCAGGAAGTGCCAGGCGGTGGCGGCCAAGACTCATTTATTATAGCAACTCACCAAAATGTCAAAAGAAATTACAGCAATACGGAGTGCAAACCACAAACCAATTTGGGTGCTTTGATGTGGGTCTGTCATGGGTGTTCCCATGACCCACATACGACCTCGTCCTCGTTCGTTATTCATACAAAAAAATCCAGAAATAACCCTTCCAGTGGAGTTGATTCTTCAACTCCAACGGTTTTGGAATACGAAAATATTCCTTGACAACATATAAAAAAATCATAATTTTTCGTCAAGATTTCACTTTTACGTGTTTCAACAAGCAAGACTTGGTCACATATCCCTGCCCATCGGAAACCTCCTACAGCCAGTACTGCGTCAATCACGGCATCATCATCCGGATTCATATTTAACCATCTCAACAAACAAAGACTGCTATAAACACTCCTTTGTACCCAAAACCATTCGGGGCTGGAACTGTATACCACACTGATCCTGACAACTTCAAAGCAGCATTATACCATCCCTTCAAAGTCACTAAGGAAGCTCTACAAGACTAAATTCGACCACATTAAGCACAGGTCACCATTAATTTCCTGACCGTTTGGGCTCCTTCTTGGGGGGGTTGGCCAGTATTATCTGAAGTCATCAAAACTTCAGCGCAAGTGCATTGATTTGTCCCATTTTTCGAGCAAAAGGTACAGGCGCAGTTATTAACCATAATTCATAACACGACAGAAAATAAAAATATTGCCGTAATTAGTAATAAAGAGTAGTTTTACAGAGCTGCCAACATTAAGACTTTGGAATCAGGGAGATTGATCTTGGAATCAGGGAGATTTGAATTAGAACGGAGATTTTTTTTAGCGAGCGATTCACAGTGTAACACTATATGTAGGGTCACAAGAGGAATATATAACCCATGGATTTTGTTGTCGAAAGATCAATTGAAAGCTTCCCCCATTAATGTTGAAATGTCAGTAGGAAATTAGTATATTTTGATTTTTTTCATAAATGACAGAAAGGTGAAGTAATAAAAGTCAACTAAAGGCCATAATTGAAAACAGAGCCACATACAAACCTATGAACTGCAACATGAAATAGAGCTCTTTAAAATAAAGCTTTCCCGAAAAAAATTGACAGGGCTCCGCCGTCTGACAACCCCCGTTTTGGGAACTGTCAGTGGGAACAAAGTCCACGGTCAGGCACTAAAATAATTATAACCTAACACACTTTTGCATTAATAGCCATGATGGAGCAATACTCAAAAAGGCAAACAGTAAATCACATCAGGTTCATTATCTTGTAGGCCTATCCTTTTGCACCACTGGAGTTAATTTGTTAACACTTTAAATGGTTAAATATTAAACAAGACTAGCTGTAGCTAGTATAGCTGGTCGGTTATTGAAAAATGTATATGTGATGGGTCACATCAAAAGGGGGCACTTTGCAGGTGACTGATTTTTGAATTTTGTCTTTCTTTATGTAGATCATTTTTAAGCTTTAAAATGACACCTTAAATATCAAAATTGGTAAAGGCATTCACACTTTACAAGTGGAAAATGATCCTAAATTGTTATTATTGTGGATTTGAATCCGTTTGGTGATGAGGGGAGTGTTGGTATGTGGAAACATCAAGCAGTTCATTAATTGCAGTTACATTTTGTGATCCAAAGAGATGACTTAGTTAGTTCTGATATTTGAGCCTTTTTCAAATTTGACCTAAATTTGACCCAATAGGGAAATCAAGAATGCCCCTTTAATCCAACCCGCTACTAAGGCAGACGTCCATCATTATATAATATTGGATGGCTGAAGTTGATACAGAAACGAGGCGTTTTTCTGTTATCAGCGAAAAAAAAGCCATCCAGATATAGGATTATGAAAGAAGAAGAAAGACCTGATTTTTGAATGTTTTTAAAAAAAAAAAAAAAACTCAATTAAAAACCTATTTCTTACGAGAGAGCATGACCGATATGCACAATATATTGCGATTGTGCAGTGGTCGGGGCGGTAAGCGCTAATCGCCTGTGTATGGTAACACACGTGCATAATAATTTAGTATATTAGTATGTCATATGCCAGTCTGCCTGCATAGAAGGCACTGAAGCTAAATGGAACGTTGGGACACCCCTCAACACAGTATCGCCTAAGAAAACGATAGAGGTAGGTCTATTTAGCCTTTTTAACTCGTCAATCAAAGAAGGAAAATGCGCTTCTTAATTGGTTAAGTAAAGGAATGCCATTTAATTGGGTAATGAATTGATCTCAGAGTGCACTTTAATTGGGAAAATAAGGACTGTCTCTTTGAATTAGCAAATTGGCTTTAATTGGTTAAATCAAAGAATGCCCTTAATATAATAAAAAGAAGACATCACCATTGACTTTTCTATATATTCGAAAGCCAGTCTGCAGGCAACGAACGGCAACTTGAAGCTACGGACTGGTTGGACACCATCGCAACACAAACTAATTCCATAACGGACAGGTACATGGACAGCCTAGGCAGTGATCAGAGCATGGAGTCGGAGAGAAGGCGAGGGAAAGCTCTTCCCTAAATTGCATTACGAACGCCGAATATCCCAATTATATCACTTTGGCAACCTCTTGAAAAGCATATAGACAAACAAAGGCCGCTTCTCTGCCGGGAGTACTCTTTCATGTTCCAGGATCATCGCCGACAGAAGCTTGGCACGCGCGGTTGAACAAGATATGACCGGTGCGCAGAAAGGTATATCCCCGACTGAGCAGTGGTGTTGTTTACTGTGGAGACGAAAAAAAACAAAGAGTTTGAGTCGATTACAGCCGAAATTCGGAGTACTTCAGTCCAAAAAATCGGAGATAACATGTGCCTAAGATGAGTTACATTGATTGTAGTTTTTGAAAACTTGGAGTTTGGAAAAGCCTGATTTCTTCAGTAGATATTTGCGAGACAGAAATCTAACTTGACATTGGAAGAAAAAATGCTTGTATCTAAAACAATGACACAACCTGGACCAGTGCCCGGAGTTGCTGGTTTCTCAATTTGGTCCCGAAGTTGGTCATATTTACCACAGAATTGTAATGTGAGTTAAGCAGATAATTGTTAAAAAATGTGATTTGGTTAGAAAACACAAATTTGGCAGGAGAGGTAGAGAATTAAGTTTGGAAAAACAATTTGGATTATGGAACCAACCGGCACAGTCAAGTTCATGTCACCTAGAGGTCACCAAAGTCAATTGAGGTACAAATACATTAAAACATGCCAGAATAAGGTGAAAACTCTTGAACACATCTACATTCTCATGGATAATTTGTGACTTACATTTCGACTTAATCAAAGAAGGTCTTCTTCCATTAAAAGGGAAACGAGAGATTTCATGAGGAACCCAAATTTGTAATTAAATTTGCGCTTTGTGAAATATCAACCCCGAGGAATTTCGTAGGTTTTATTGAAACAAAGAATATGAAAAAACCAAAACACCGAAGTTTTGAACTCTCCTGCTGTCCTGATCGGCCGCATAAACAAGCATCCTGGATATTTTGTCATGCGCAACAAAAATACAAAAGAAGATTTTGCATGAAGAGGGCCTTTTAAGGCTTATTGTCCCTCCGGTTTGATTTATATATTATATTGGTAAAATTGTTTTAAAAAATGGGAGGGGCATAATTTTGATGGAAATGTCCTCTATCCTTAAGCTTAATAACATTAAACAAACCATGAACATTTATTGAAGAGATACAGGGGGACATAGCTCACTGGGATACATTTCGCTGAATTTGTTTTGAAAATCTACCAAGTCATAGCACATTTTAATGGAACAATCGGAATTATATGTTTTATACTTGACACGTACATTTTAAATGGAAAATCATAGTGATTGCATTAGTAGATTGGGGGACGACTACTAGATTTGGGTCATGAAGGGGGGAGCAGGTCCAAATAGGCCAGGTACAGAAACACAACTCAGGGTATGCATTTTAAGGACTCTTGAATTTATGAGAAGAAGCACTCAATTGAGTCAATTGAGTCGAAGAGCAGGAGAAAGCTCTATTAAAAATTTGTTGGCACTTTTGACTGCAAAATCGTAAATCTGCTTATAAAATTTCACCCACCATAATGAGGAAACAAACATTGTATAGCGGTTAAACTGATACCACAATTGGTCATGGAAACATTGTACGGACCATGGAGAGACAATCGGGGCAGTCCATCTTTAGTAATCCTCCGTTCAAGTGTGAAGTAGTTTCAGTTGGTCTCTCAGCTGGCCCAATCTAGAGGTAGGGGAATTTGGTAGAGTTTGGTCCTTGTAATTAGGCTAGCTTTGTTCCCAAATAGATCGAATTAAAAAATTGATTTTTGTTTGTGCAATGTTTAATCAAATAAAGCCCACTACCCCACTACTTTAGAACAGTTATTCAGAAAAACAGTGTGGTGCTAGGTGGAAAGGAAGTAAGGCATGTGGTTGGGACCCCCCCCCCCTCCAAAAAAGTGTTGTGAAATATTCTTAATCATTGATTTCTCACATCTAGACTGTGATGTTGGATTTTTTTGCTTTAACTGTAGGGGGAATTCTAATGCCCCCTATAGGGAATTTGGCCCATCGATACTCCCCCAAAAACATTCTGGTGCTGGGATGGTTCTTAAATGATTGAGGTTTGATTTTATTGGGTGCTTTGCACCCCCAACATATGCTCAAGTAAGTTTAATATGCGAACCCATTCTTCCTCCCGACAGTATTCGCTCTGTGAAAGTGGTTATCCTACATACCCTGCAAATGATAAGGCCGACCAGCAACCTAATAAGGACAGGATCGGAGATTTTAAGTCATTCTTGCCGAACGGAAACATTACTACAACAAGTATAGGAATGGAGAATCGTATCTTGGAACAACGCAGTTTCTTCCTTTCTGGCAATTCTACAGCTGGAAAAGTAAAACTTATGGAGAATTCTACAGACTTATCTTCACTTGAAGCGATTCTGCAAAAATTTAAAATATTTTCAATCACGGATAGTGTCTTTAATGTCACACGATGCAATGTGATGCACATGCTATCAGCCTCATTATCGATCTAGTGTTGATAGTGTTCCAAGACAAAGTTTTACGACCTGTTGTACGAGGGCGGGCGATGATCATCGGTCAAAGGGATTTGGAAGAGCTTTCTCCTTCTCTCCTACCCCATGATCAGAGGGAAGGAACAGGTCTAAGAGCCTTTAACTTGCCAGAATGCCTCTCTTTTGGTAAATTAAGGAAGCCCATTTCAATTGGTACAATGAAGTGATATTAGAGTGCCCTTTAATTAGCAATTTAATGCGCCTTTATTAGCAAAATAACCCTATAATGATCAATTTAATCCTCAAAGACGCACTATCACTAACTGGGGATTTTCTGTATTGTGTGTTATATCTGCTATGTAATTGTAAGGCTTAATGACTTGATGACTGAGTGTGTCGTGATTTTTTTTGATCGGTATTCCGGTATGACCATTTAAAAAAAACAACAGCATACTGTATAAAAAAGCACATGAGAAAAACACCAAAATAGACCTACCTTGATAATGTGCATTCAGCAACCTGGTGTGACCCAGTACTGTCATGACTGTACCCGCACGGTGACATGCTGGTCGTGGGAAAAGCTAACTGTTGTTTTGTATGTTAGGCAAGGCCGCAAAGACATTACATGATTATTAGTTATTAACCACGCACTGTCAGTTGAACCTAAGGCCACGCTACATCATACGATGAAAAATTCGTGACCGGCGACAATTATTCAGCATTTAATAACGGCTTGTCTGGCTCCTACGGGGACATGTTTATGATATCCACAGCGATTTTTGGTTACAAATTTGGCTAAATCACTGCCATCTCAAATAACCTTCACGTCACTAGAATTGTCTTGAAAAAGACTGTTTATTTCATTCATTTTCGTTGCTTCGGTTACGCAGCTGCGGTCATTTTTTCATGCACTCAGCCGTCCAGCATTTCTATTCAGTTTTTCCCGATTTTTCGCAAAACAGGAGCGTTCACTTTTTGGACTTGCTGCCATGGCCCTGGCACGTGAAGTTTCAAAGGAACTTAGATATCACGAGGTAAGTTAGGGGTGGGTTGACAGTGTTGCAAAATATGACACCCATATGCGCCCAACTGACACAAATTATGACGCCAGATGACTATATAATTAGAACTTTAATTACTCTGTTCTTCTACCATTTCAAAGGGTGCTTGGTACTGGACGGTTTGATGTAATTTGAAGGCTTACTATTGTATTGTTTTATATAGTAAAACGTTTATAGTAGCCGTTAAAAATCCTTTCCTTGCGGCCGGCTACGCACGGCCCCGCCCAGAACACGATGAGGTATAAGGTGTTTCTTGAGTTGGTTAACAGCACGTAAAATGTCGGCATGCAACAACTTCAACGGCACGGAGTCAGTCGTCAGTCAGTCACACGGACTTTTTGCTCTTACTGTGGCATTACCGACCAGCAAAATAGTGCTGTGCTGGATCCATCCGAAAGTGGATAAAACGATGTCTGAAACCAGGTGAACAACTTGTAGACTTATATAATCTGTTCTTTATTCACTTTGTACAGACTTAATCATTTCTCCCTAACCTTGGTGACTATTTTTACTTGGTATATGTTTAATTTTTTATTCTAAATATAGCGATCATTTTCCGTATTTTTACTCGAAAAAGTTACTTCCAGAATGTCAGGCATTTGGGGTCATTTTAATACATAAGTGGTTGGCTGTAAAAATGCCGACTTGTACTTTTCCGTATTGGTTCAAAAAAGACGCAAAATATCGACACATCGGAGTATTTTTCCGAGTAAAAAAATACTCTTTAGAGGGTAGACAAATTCCGGGCGATTTCGGCGCTCAATCGGGAGACCGGGAGATTGAGGTCAATTCCGGGAGTCTCCAGGACAATCCGGGAGAGTTGGCAGCTCTAAGTTTTAAAATGTCATTTATCATAGAAATTAAAACAATTACCCACTGAGAAAATAAATCAGTCCTGCGCAACACGCACTCGTTCAAAAGCACCTTACGCAGCACGCGGAGTGCAACTGGACACTTTCAATCCACTCGCACTATGTTCGCGTATTTTGTTAACGGCTTCACTGATTTGCTGCTCTATATGCGTAAATACGCAGAGTGTATGAATACGGAACGAGCTTAAAGTCTTGAGATACCTTTGTCCTTTCAACTAAATGTCAATGGGAGTTTTTGTATATTATGGACAAAACACAGATGATCTTCATTCTTGATTTTGTCAGAAATTCACAGAGAGGTAACTTATAGGATAAGGCAAATAATTTTCCAAGCAATTCAAGCCAAAGTCATCCTCGATGCCATGGCAGAAAAGATTATTTTTACTAAACTCATTGACTTCATGTACAAAACTTTAAGCTCACGGTGGCCACCCTAAACCTTTTTGGATTTGATATAAACTTGACAGAAAATGTTTTCTAGTAAATGGAACATTTTAAGATTAGGTAGAAAAAATCTGCTCAGCATGATTTGATTTTGAGTAGTTCGCAATGCAACCCTAATAAATATACAAGCAAATCAGATGCATTCTTTAATCGGAATGACGTTTTCGTTATGGACCGCTCTATTTTAGGTTTGCAGAAGAGTGTACTTAAAGAGACACTGGCACATTTGAAAAATAGTGCACGCTCAAGATTTTTCAAAATCGATATTTTTGCATGGTTGTAAGGCTTTTATATACAAAAGTCCTCACCCGAAATGATTAAGACCAAATCAGCTTCCTTATGGGTAAACAGAACGATTTTATAATTTAACGTCGCCGGCGACGTTAAATTTGGCAGACGACGAAAATGGTGTTTAACACAAGAACACACACGCCATATGCATGTTTCCCACGCTATGCACACTATTTTATCGGTCTATAACCTTTGTGGTTTTAATATCAGTGAGTACGAGTAAAAAATATTCATGTAATATACGGTCATTTTCACAATCAGTGGTGTAGCTTTTGTACACTTGGGGTCAACATTTAAAAGTACTTTTATTTGTTATTTTCACTAAAAAAGTACTCACAAATGATCAAATTTTGAATTTATTACTGTTTTGGAGCTTAATCTATTTGCAAAATATGTGTAATTTTGGAAATTTTGTGGCATATTGGGTAAATTTGAGCAAAAATCAATTTTTTTGTGAAAATCCATTTTTCCAAAATTGTAGCATAATTTTCAGCAAAAGAGATACTATTTAATTCAAAAGTATATGTAGTTCAAAATTTACACTGCTTTTTGACTAGTCCTTGGTTGAATTCATAATTATTTGGAAGGGAAGAGCAAATTTTGACGGAAAATGTCATATCAACTCACAATTTTTAATTTTTA
>JAMKCH010003680.1:0-79482 GCA_023653785.1 Ophioderma brevispina
TTGTGATGCTGATAATGAAATAAGTGATAAGAGACAATGCATAGCGGCTCATTTTGCAGAATTAATGGGCGTAAAGTAAAACTGACCAATCAGATGCTGCATTTTTCAATTAATGGGTATAGTAGAGGTAGGAGAACCACTACCACCAATCGACTTCGACGCAAACCCGAAGGGTGTACCTTTCACTTAACGAAAGGGGTTATGGTTTTTGGCACGAAGGAAGTTGACCTGGGGTGGTAACTCTCCCCTTTGGTAATACGAGGGTAAATGTCACTATTCGCCCCCCCCCCAAAAAAAAATTAAAGTCGGTTCTTTGTACAAATGTTAAAAACTACAAAAACGTGGATAATTCTCTTTCACGACGCACAGACCGGAGGTTTCAATAGTACAAGTAAAATAATTAAAACACAAAAATTAAAATGTGAAAACATGACCATCCCCTCAGGACAGTATAGAAGAAAGGAAATTCACCGCTTGCCTTAATATTGATTGATCCTATTGTCGATTTTGATCACTGAAGTTAGCAACTTTGTCCCAGCGAATACGTTTCGTTCACAATTTAGCTGTGTGCTTTGAGATATTTGGAAAGGACAAGATATCGAATCGTATTCGATTGTTGTGAAACCCGTTTTATACAATGCGTGTTATTCGGGACTGCGCTATTTTGGTTAGGGAGATGTAATTTCCACTTTTATTTTTGGGTACAATTAAAGTACATAAATGCAACCGAATCAACTATAACTTCAATTTGACCCAAAAATCAGATTCGACACTAGGTCGTGACCCACCGACGATATGTTGTACTTACGGTTATTATTTTAGGCTACAAATCCTATGCCATGTTAGTGTTTACCAAGAGTAGGTTCATTTCTTCAATAGAATTCTTTAACATTCTTCGGACTTGGACCACTTCCTAAGGAAGAGTGACATGGACATGGACAATAATTCCGAAGCCTAGGTAGTCCGTCAACGTCGGGCTGGACATTAATTCCTAAGGATCGAATATTCCACCTTGGACTTGGAATATTTCTAGAATGTAGTCACGCAAGACATGGACGCTAATGCTAAGGAAATGTAGTCCACCTCTGACAGGGCATTAATTACCTAAGAAATGAGAGTCCGCCCAAATACAAACTGCACCAATAATCCCAAGAGACTATCGTCCAGTCGGAATCGGAAACAGTCCCTAAGAGCGGCACCACTTGGCAGGTCATTAATCATAAGGAATAATAGTCTGCCTACCTTCGACATGGACAATAATTCCTGAGGTTATAGTGCCAGTTAGGAATTGGACCCTAATCCTAAGGAGCGAAAGTCCACCCTGACAGGGCATTAATTCCAGTAACTAGGAGTATGGCCACTTGGAACTTGAACAATAATTCCTAAGATATATTGTCCATGTCGGAATCGGACCCTAATCCCTAAGGAGCGATAGTCCACCCCTGACAGGTCATTAATCCCTAGAGACTAATAGTCCCTACTTTCGGAAATGGACACTAATTCCTAAGGACTGGTAGTCCATGTCGGACTTGGATATTTATTCCTAAGGCCTGATAGTCCTCTTCGGACTTTCATTCCCACTTGTAGGACTAACATTCCTATAAATCATAGTCCGGGGGACTATAGTTCCTGGCTTTGCACATCCCCCGGACTATTAAAACCAGAACTTAGTGTCTCCGGACTTTGGCTACAGGGGACTATATCTCCTGCCACACCGGAATTCGGCACCCCGATATTTCGGCACAATTATAGCTATAGTTTATGTTCGTAATGCAGTGGTAAAATTGTAGTAAGAGAGCAAGCATAATTATGACAGGCAAAATATTTTTATTTTATATATAAATAAGATTTCTGTGGTGCAATACTGTTTCACGTTTATAGGATTGGACGATATCCGATGTTTCTTGTATGTGTCGGTATGACAAGTTTGTTGGGTACTGTGACGGCATTTGCCCAATCTTTCGCAGCATTTGTAACACTTCGCTTCTTTGTGGCAGTTTTTAATATCGGCTTGTATCTCATGGTTTTCGTAATTGGTGAGTTTTGTTTAAAAATTATAAAATCAAAAACTAGCACTGCAATTGCATCGTTGATCGATGGGATTCGTATACTAATAATAGACCATTCGCTGGTGAAATAATTCTACCGTCTTGAACAAGACTGATGGAATGAGGACGTAACCTGCAAACAATTCAGAAAGTAGTTTCCTTTTGTAAAGTTGTGTATATCTGTTTGTTTCATGTATAGAAAAAGGGTATACGTTCTTAAAAGCATTAACGGCACATTTTATACACTGTAAAAAATTACAGTGCAATTTACAGGAAAATCCTGTAAAAAACTACAGTATTTGGCTGTAATTTGGAAATACAGGAAAGTACTGTAAATTGTATGTCTAATATTTCAGGCCTATAATGACAAATTAAAAAATTAAGCCTTTATTCGAATTTTAATGAGTAACAACATTATTATACACCGATGAATCTTCAATTACATGATTAAGTACTAAAATTTACAGGGGAAAAATATTGTAAATTTTACAGAAAAATCCTGGCAGCAATTCTGCCAACAAAACCCCGTAAAATACAGCTTTTACAGGTTTTTATTCAAATTTACTGTATATTTTACAGTTTGATGTAATACATTTTACAACAAACTGTCAATTTTACAGTATATGCACTGCAAAAATTTGTGGGTAGACCTACTAAGTTAGGGTGTTCGTCAGTGCTTTTATTACTCTACACACAGATCGTCTGTAATAACTCACCAAATATACATGTTTTAGTGTTTCGATTAAATTAATGTTTACAGTATACTGTAAATTTTACGGTAATTTGTTGACAGAATTGCTTCCAGGATTTTCCTGTAAAATTTACAGCATTTTTTACAGTGTATGAAATACACCCTCATTTTAATGTTGAGATTTTAATACCATAAGGTTTCCTCTTTTAATGAACTAAACTCTCCCGAAATGTGGTATTATTTATCTATTGTGCTCGAAATAAGGATTTTCCTTAATCGTTTTCGCAATATTCTTTTCTCTTTTGCACATAAAATCAAAGTTGGTGAGGTCAAAATGGTAGTGCATAAACCTGTATTTAAGAGAGCACGTCCATGAATGCGCAAAGTATGAATTGTTTTTTCCATACTACAAATGCAAAGAAGATGCTTATTACGAAAGCGAAAGAAAATGGAAACCCTAATCAACATGCGCTTTCCTTTATAATTGATAAAGGCTGTGAGAAATGCTAATACAAAAATATCCATACCTCAAAATCTGAAAAAATAAAGAAATTTGGTAAAATGCTATTATTTCAAATAGTTACAGTTGTTAATCGTTGATTTGTACACAACCGCACAAGAATATATTGATTTGTGTAGCCTAACTTTTGCTTTTTCAATACCAAAGAGGGCCTTTCAGACAGCAGCGATTATGGTACGTCTACGATTTATCATATTCTTCCAGGTTCAATATAGACAGGTCTGTTGAAATCTAGTAATGTATAGCATGGAGATAGATTATACATAGATCTACTATTAAAGAAGGACTCTGGAGAGAAATGTTACGAACGTTCATAGTAGATATGGGTGTGTTGGACCAAACCAGAAAGTTTGAGCATCAGAGGATAATCGAGTTGTAGGATTTTCATCATTTTAAGTTGAATTGCCTGCCCAGCTTGTATGCATTCTACATAGCACCTGCCAGATCAATATCTCGAAACAGGTCTATATGATTTCCCAATATGCAATAGCAATTGTGTGAAGTAATGCCTGTATTCTCTTTAAAAAGCATGCCAAACACACACTGAATGACAGGCAAGTCAACTTAAAATGATGAACATAGGCCTAATATCAATTACTCCTGCAACCCGATATCCTCTGATACTCAGACTTTCTGGTTTTGGTCCAGTTATTATTTTATGATTTGACCCAAAAGAAATTGCAAAAGAAACAATTTTGGTGTTAATATACTGTGAAATTGTCTAAAATATATTAAAAGTTAAACAAAATCAACCTAGTGGAACATGTTGAAATAAGGGGCAACATTTGTACAGGGGTAAAAAATTAGAATTGTTCGAATTGATTTGAATGATGTACCAATTATTGGGCTATTCTTAAAGGGGTATTTCGTAAAAGTGTTATCCTTAAAGTGTTATCATGGACTCGGATGGATCAATGACTAGCCAGGTGAAGGGATTATGTCGCACTCTCAATTACCAACTTAGAAATATTGCTCGCATTAGGAAGTATTTGGATGAGGATACTTGCAATCATGTTGTGCGGGCCTTGTCTTATCTCGTCTCGACTATGGAAATTCTTTACTGTCTGGTATCACAAATGCGCATTTAAACAAACTTCAATGCATTCAGAATAAAGCAGCACGTCTGATATGCGGAGCCAAAAGACGTGAGTACATAACTCCTTACCTGGCTAAGCTTCATTGGTTACCTGTGCGTCAACGTGTTAATTTTAAGTTGCTTGTTTATATATACCAATGTTTAAATGGTTCTGCTCCAGAATACCTCTCCTCTGATATTGCTCTATACCACACCCAAACCAGCTCTCACCATTACCTCCGTTCATTGGTTGATCAAACTAGACTTCATGTTCCTAAAACACACCGTTCCACGGGTGATAAAGCGTTTTCAATAATTGGACCACAACTGTGGAACAAGCTTCCTTTATCCATCAGGGAAGCTTGTTCTCTAAATGCTTTCAAAAAGCTGTTAAAAACACATCTGTTTTCTTATGAAGTTAATTTGTTTTCCTCTCTATTGTATCATTGTTTGTTCCTGCCAATGGCAGTAGTTTGTAATGGCGCTTAGACCTTTTTTAGAATAAGCGCGGTTATAAATAATATATGTATGTATGTATGTATCCACAACCTCGTCCCTGCGACTAACCTAAAAAAAGTTGAGATTTTTATTTCATCTGAAGCGTTAGGCTTAGTAATCCATGTGTACCTAATCTTACTTGCAATTTGGTCGTATCTGTAAGAAATTCGCAATTTTGTATTTTCTGTCCGTAAACGGAACAGTACAGTGGCCTACGGGACCGTGGGAAACAAGCAATTGCTCATAACACAAAACCGCAAGATCGGGATCAACTCAAATTTTGTAAACAAGCTTTTCTCAAGGATGTCTAGCGAACCACTAATAAAACAGGAGGCGCTGGAATCACGAAATGCACCTTTAAGGTTAAAAAAGGTGTAGTTTGCCCTATCTGTGAGTTATAGTTTCAGTACAATAGGCACATAACAGTTAAAGGTCATCCTGGGGTAAAATTCATAGAACGGCCCGATTTTGATCGGACTGGTTATAAATTGTTCAATTTGTCCCACTAGATAAGTAAATGTAAATAGATTCTGACTAGTAACCTCTCATAGACGCTGTAGACCCCAGTCACATTTTGCGTTCCAATTATGCAACGAATAACGTATATTTTCGGCTCATAACAATTTGACACCATTTTTATTACGAACGAATGCATCTAAAAATATAAATCCCCATTGTGACTTTGAACCTATTTTGACTCATAACTATTGCAGATAAGGTAAACTATACCTCTTTTAATCCTCGAAAGGTAAAGAACATGTTGCCATACTTTTTGACGCGTTATGTTCCTTTTCATGTTTTGACCCCTGTATAAACCTTACCCCCCCCCCAAAAAAAATTATTATTTTCCTCTCCTTTGATTTTGGTAAACTTTTGATATGTTGTTTTTAAAGGTTTCTCAATACAATTCTGGAGAAAATTATTCTTTTGCAATTAGTTTTGGGTTACGGCATTATTTATTCTATTTCCATGAACCTTCTTAAAGGTGCAACGAGTGCTTTCAAGTCATCTATATTTTCTGTGATACTTCGTGCTTTCATATAGATTAGACATTCAATAGTTCCCCACCTTTTATTTGGCAGCAGAAGTAACCCAAAATGGAAACAAAAGGTGATTTGTATATTCTTATATTTCAATAGAAAACATAGGCTGAATTTCGCATTTGCTCCTATACAAAATTAGAAATTCACAATTTTTGTACCAAAGAAACAGTTCTCAGCTTAATCCTTTCAGTTGGGGATATTTCTTATAGAAAGCTTTAGACCAGTGCAAAAATCAGAATTTTCACATTTTTTCGGGACACCTGTTATTTGAAATCTCTTGTTGCACCTTTAACTTGATTTTTTCTCCTCGGAGTCCCTTTTTAAGATAACAAAACGTCGTGTTGTTGTTAATGCACTTGAATTGCAGGTACCGAATTCGTAGGGACATCAAAGCGAGTGGTTCCCGGGATAGTCATTGCGGTTCAGTTCGGGGTAGGCTACATGATACTTAGCATTTTGGCTTATTTTATACGTGATTGGCGTAATTTACAGCTCGTCATTTCCCTACCAGTGCTTTTATTCTTCTTTCTTATTCTGTGAGTAATATTCGTTATTTTTAAGTCGTCTTAGCGTAACCAAATGGTAACCGTTGTAATTTTTCCAAAGATTACTTTTTATTTGTTTGATTAGCTCAGCTGAACTTGAGTTTTTATTTGAGTGCCAGTATTCATTCCCTTTCTTTCTATTCAACTCCTTCCTGCCCTCCCTTTCTTTTTTTCTCTCTCTCTCTCTTTCTCTCTTTCTCTCTCTCTCTCTCTCTCTCTCTTTCTCATTCGTCCTCTTTCTCTCTCTTTCCCATTCTTTCCCATTTTTCTGTCTCATTCTAACTTACTCTCGCATTATTAAAGGGATTAGCAGCGATAATGCGAGGGAATCGAAAAAATGTGGGAAATAACTTATAAATCAAGGATAAGTGTGTACAATTCCACATAACTGCTTTAATGTAGAAATAAACCACCAAATGGTGAAAAAATGAAGTATTTATGGAATTTTGTCATACCGTCTCCCGCAAATATACATACAGTGACGGCGTCTCAAAATCTGCACTAAACAGCTGATTGTGCTTCACACCAGTACAGAATGAACAAAGATCGATAATATTTGTGTTTGAGGTCAAACTGTATTAATCATGGTGCACAATATCACGATGAAAATATGTGATTTTCACCGGGAAAGGCTTTTTTGATCTCAAGTCGGAATTTTGATACGCACTTATAGAAATTACAGAATCAGATATAAAGTATGCCTTGCCTTTAATACACAGATTTCAAGCCAACTACTTGCAGGTTATGTTCGCATATCCATGCAAGTAACAAAAATATAAAAATATGAATTTTGATGATTTTTTCGATGTTTTGGATTAGCAAATCGCTGCTAATCTCTTTAAATGTAGATCATATCAGCGATCGGATTTTATTTTCAACACATGACTTCATGATTGCACACATACACACGCAAACACACACACTTAAAAGGCGTATTTGACGATACTCTTTTGACATTATTTAGAATATGTGAGGCATACTTATTTTGATGACTGATATGTATCATACTGACTCGTGATATAAATTTTAAGATTTCCAAATTGCTAAAGAAGTGCTAGACGATCACATCAAACATAAAGGCCCGTATTCCAAAAAGGTGTTTAGCGCGATTTTAAGCTAAGCGAACGTTTATATGTGAGATAAACGTAACGCTTAAGTAAACGCAATTCCAGAAAGAATTTTAAAGTTAAACGCAGTTTTAACTCCGCCAAAATGCATCGAAATTTAAACTAGGTACGGGGCTAGTTTAAGAAGAGTTTTAGTGTGTGTTTCCGTAAAGTGCACGGCCCATTGCACTGTCCAATTGACAACGGCAATGGTGCGTATCATTCTCATCCAGTTGGTGTATCACCTTAAACGCTACGGAAAGCGATGATGCACTTTGTGCGCTCAACCATTAAAACACAATAGAGCCTTTAATTTAATGTTACTCTTGTTTAAAGCTTTTGTTTAAGCAAGCAAGTGGTTAAAAATATTTAAACGCGTTTTGCTTAAACGCAATTTTAAATTAGAGCGATTTTAAGCTAAAATCGCGTTTAGCTAAACAAGTTTCTGGAATACGGGCCTCAGTCACCACAAAAAGTTTATAATATTTTGAAAACCTTATATTGCTGGAGTTATTTGTCAACGATGTGTGCTACCTCATTTGTAACCATATCCGGTGTCAT
The DNA here is from genome assembly GCA_023653785.1 of Ophioderma brevispina. Taxonomy (NCBI): domain Eukaryota; kingdom Metazoa; phylum Echinodermata; class Ophiuroidea; order Amphilepidida; family Ophiodermatidae; genus Ophioderma; species Ophioderma brevispina. The sequence goes on from JAMKCH010003680.1 coordinate 8,088, forward strand.
ATAATACAGTGTCCGTGTGACTGAATGTCCTACCACCCATCTGTCTATTGTGTTCTCCATTGAGTGCTGTATGCATCATTTGTTTTAGTACTGTACCCAAATGGCCTCGTGTACAAGGTCACGGTTTATTCCGTACATGTTGACATGGTAGCTAGGACACTCTCTCATGGGGGACACTCAGTTTCTTTACACCGGTGTGAAAGCAGATATAGTCCGGTGGGAGCCATAGTCCGGGCTCCATAGACGATAACGGAATAAAGCGTGAAACTAATGTTGCGTAAAGAGTCAACTGAATCGATTGCCCTATTGTACACCATTGTTCCCGGACTATGAGTACGCCGGACAATGGTTACTTCTACACCGGTTTCAGAGCTGAGATATTGCTTTAGAAGGTGATGGGGTAAGAAAGGAGATGTGCCAATTTGGGTTCAACAGCTGCACAATCCACTCTGGTTCTTCAATAGAATTATGACATTAATAGAAAAGAAGAAAAGACACTTTGACAATGAACGAAACAAGCATGGGAAATTAAACTTACCCTGATAGGAAGTTGAACCCCGTTTGTTGCTACTATACAGCATGAAATCATCTCCTCATGCTGCTCACTAGCCTCGTTCCCAAGACTTGGCGGGTGTCCTGCGGAACGTATGCTGCGAATACTCACCACAAGAATTCCAGCCTGAATTTCATTTCAGGTCATCACCGATTAGTCAGCTTCAGACAGGCTGATTCAAAAAGAAGTTTTCTTATTTTTATTGTAGTGAACAATCTGTAAGGAATTCCTTGTAAACTAATATATCATTAGAAAAAAAAACAGTTAAATTTTTAATTTACCCGTGCCAAACCCGAGTTATACTAATTTGAATAAAACCATCAATTTTCCTGAATGTACACATCTGGGTAACTTGCATCAAAATCAATAACGCGGGAATAAGAAAGACTCCATTGGTTTGCAACTTTCAATGAAAGTTTTTCTTTTATACTAAAAATCCATCAATCAAGAGCAAAATTTTAAATGCTGACAATTTTAAGTGATACCGAATTTTGAATCGCGCTAGTCTCTAGCACTGTTTGCTCTTGGCAGACGTTTCTTAGAAAAAAACCATCACATTCTAAAGGCAATATCTCAGGTCTAAAACCGGTGCATAAGGACATATGGTCCGGCAGGAACCATAGTCCATGCTCCATTCACGACAGCGGAATAAAGCGTGACACTAATGTTGCGTGAAGAGTCAACTGAATCGAGTGCCGTATTCTTCACTGTTGTAGGCGGACTATGAGACCGGAGGACTATATTATATCTCCTGCCACACCGGCTAGAGTTACAAATGAGGTAGCATTGTAAGCCAGAAAGAACAAGCTTTCCAATGGTACACAATACGATACACCTTATTTCAAAATAATTCCAGAAACATATGGGCCCGTATTCCAAAAACTTGTTTAACTAAACGAGATTTTAGCTTAAAATCGCCGTAATTTAAAATTGCGTTTAAGCAAAACGCGTTTAAATATTTTAACAGTTTGCTTACTTAAACAGAAGCTTTAAACATGAGTAACATCGTCGTTATTTAAAGACGCTAACTTGAGTGTATAAAAGCCCTATTGTGTTTTACTGGTTGAGCGCACAAAGTGTATCACGGGTTTCCGTAGTGTTTAAGGTGCTACACCAACTGCGCGAGAATGATATGCACGAATGCTGTTGTCAATTAGACAGTGCAATGACCGTGCGCTTGATGAAAACACACACTAAAACACTTCTTAAACTAGCCCCGGACCTAGTTTAAATTTCGACGCATTTTGGTGAAGTTAAAATTACGTTTAACTTTAAACTCCTTTCTGGAATTGCGTTTACTTAAGCGATACGTTTATCTCACATTTAAACGTTCGCTTAGCTTAAAATCGCGTTAAACACCTTTTTGGAATACGGGCCTCGGTTTTCAAAATGTTTCAAACTTTTTGTGCTGACTTTAGAAGTGGAGAATTCAGCAAATGTTTTGTTACCTCATTAATGCAAAAGCATGTCTTACACACAACGTCACAGTCCATAGGAGTGAAACGGCACCTCTATGTAGATATAAAGGGGTTCTTACCTCGTGTACTTTTTCACTTGGGCCCGTATTCCAGAAACTTGTTTAGCTAAACGCGATTTTAGCATAAAATCGCAGTAATTTAAAATTGCGTTTTAGCAAAACGCGTTTAAATATTTTTAATCATTTGCTTACTTGAACGGAAACTTTAAACACAAGTAACATCGTTGTTATTTAAAGACGCTAACGCGAGTGTGTAAAAAGCCCTATTGTGTTTTAATGGTTGAGCGCACAAAGTGTATCATGGCTGTCCGTAGCGTTTAAGATGCTACACGAACTGGGCGAGAATAATATGCACCATTGCTGTTGTCAACTGGACAGTGCAATGAGCCGTACACTTGACGAAAACACACACTAAAACAGTTCTTAAACTGGCCCCGTACCTAGTTTAAATTTCGACGCATTTTGGTGAAGTTAAATTACGTTTAACTTTAAAATCATTTCTGGAATTGTGTTTACTTAAGCGATACGTTTATCTCACATAAAAACGTTCGCTTAGCTTAAAATCGCACTAAACACCTTTTTGGAATACGGGCCAAAATGTTTCAATATCATATTTTAAGTAACAATTAGTGTATAAAATGAGTGTAACTGTCATTTTCTGTAATGTTCCACAAATAAATTTAAACACCTAAGTAACATTGACACCGCCGCGCCGTTGGTATGCGTTTTTGCGTCATTTCCGTCAAACTTGGAATGAGTTTAAACCTTCTGAGATCATTTAACACCTCGACTCAAATCGTTATGATAGATATTGGGCCAATTGTAACCTTAGTTTTAAAATTATGGCATTATTCCACACTTAAGGTGTCAACATTGTGGAATGACCCATTTACTAGTATTCTTTAGCGTTAATTCTTTCCAGTTAATTATTCATTTTATGTAGAATAATGCACGAGTCGGCACGCTGGCTGATTACACGCGGAAAATACAAGCGAGCTGAAAAAATAGTTCGCAAAGCAGCTGATGTTAATAGAGTGACACTTCCGCAAGAACTGTTTAACAGAAATGAAGATAAGGTATTGTGATAAAAACAATGTATTTCTTTATTGCAATAGACCATTTGCACGATGCCCAGAATGTATGCATCTCGTATATTGTGCCCATTTCCATCCGGGAACTTGTACCAGAGGTCATGTTTACAAAAAAAAAAATGTTGTTCGTTCGCGTCGATGAACAGTGCCTAAAATTAAATACAAGGTACCTTTTCACGTGAAGTTAATCTTACAAAAATGTAGAAGAATATCTAAGGAACAAAAAACAATCGAGGCACTGGTGTTGAAATTCACGACAAAACGTGATATTTTCGATCGTAACTGTGCCCTACTTGTCACCTGCCGGACGATTACACAACTATAGTGCAACGTCACAGATAGGTTAAGTTTTCTGGTATTCTCATTACGCTCATAACCGTATATGTTTAGCCGACTTGAGTCTGGTACAAGTTCCCGGATGGAATTGGGCACAATACGAGATGCATTATGGGAATCGTGCAAATAGTCTATTGCAGGTATATTTAGTAGAAATATTCACTAAGGGGTGGCTTCAAACTTAACCGCCGATTGCTTGCTGGTTCCACCTGGTTCTTTCCAATTGCATCTAGTTTCTATTGTTGTAGAAATATTCACTAAGGGATGGCTTCAAACTTAACCGCCGGTTGCTCGCTGGTTCCGCCCGTTTTTTTCCAGTTGCATCTAGTTTCTATTGTTCTAAACAATGAAACACGACCCAACCGCCATGAAGAGCCAGTCACTCAGCGGTTGAGTTTTGAAGCCACCCCTAAACAGATATATGGTCGAAACACACATCTTTTAAGGGATGGCTTCAAACTTAACCGCCGGTTGCTCGCTGGTTCCACCCGTTTTTTTCCTGTTGCATGTAGTTTCTATTGTTCTAAACAATGAAACACGATCCAACCGCCATGAACAGCCGGTTACCAGGCGGTTGAGTTTTGAAGCCTCCCCTAAACAGATATATGGTCGAAACACACATCTTTTAAGGGGTGGCTTCAAACTTAACCGCCGGTTGCTCGCTGGCTCCACCCGGTTTCTCCCGGTTGCATCTAGTTTCTATTGTTCTAAACAATGAAACACGATCCCACCGCCATGACAGCCAGCACCAGCGGTTGCGTTTTGAAGCCACCCCAAGGTATATGGTCGAAACCACATCTTTTACGGATGGCTTCAAACTAAACCGCCTGTTGCTCGCTGGTTCCGCCCGTTTTTTTCCAGTTGCATCTAGTTTCTATTGTTCTAAACAATGAAAACACGTTCAACTGCCAAGACCGCCAGTAAACAGGTTGAGTTTGTGTCTGGTGGTGGTGGGGGCCACCCCTAATTGTAATTTCTTTATTGCAAGTATATTTAGTATAATATCACTAAGGGTTTGCTCAAAACTTAACTGCCGTTGCTGGCGGTTTCACCCGTTCTTTCATGTTGCATCTAGTTCTATTATTCTAAACATGACACCGATTCAACTGCCACGAAACCGCCAGTCACACAGTGGTTGAGTTTTGAAGCCACCCCTAAGTGAATTTGTTTTATTTTCCCCAGAGGTGCCCGCGCACGTAAGTCGTGAAAAATGAGAGTTCAATATGTATTCTATACAGGAAACAAATAGTGTTTATTTATAATCTACACTAACAAAAGGCCAAAATATTTAAAAAATAATTTGTTATATGTACAACTTTTTAGGGGTACATGTGCATGGAAGTCTTGTCAAAAAACACCCACAGAACATTGTCGAAAATGATTCGAAACAGTGACCTTCTGCGGACTAGACAGGCGTCCCTAACCAGTAGGCCACGGGGGTTGAGTGTTAAACCGGACGATAGATTACTCTATAAGTCTTAAGTGTTCAACACATTCCAAACGGATTGCATGAGAACGAATATTATTAAATACAAAATATTATAGTAGATTTCAAAATGAGTGGGACCTCATTAAAAATTTTAGATGTGTCCATTCATCGTGAGAGGTAAGAGGATTTATTTAATGGCCACAGGTAGAACAATTATGGTACTTATATCAATGTTTAACAATATAGCTAGTAAATAAATGTTGACTCGAAATACGTTGTTTCACCAATAGCTAATACATACCGTACTCTGTGAGAGAAATTCTGACTGAGAGTGAAGCTACATTCTAAATTTTGCAACGGATAATGTAGTTGTCTACAAATGTTTGACCTTACTCTAAGAATACTATGTAGCCAAAAGCTGCAACATTAAATAGACCTGTTTAATGACCATAAGTGTTGATTGCATTACTCTAGAAAACGCATGGAAATTGTTCGCATACGATTTCCAGCTATTTATTCAAATAATATGCGTTTGTATATTCGGGACAACTATGTGTTAGTGTCACTAACACATAGTTGTCCCGAAAATACAAGCACATGCAACACATACACAATATTTATCTGTATATGTATAACAACTGAAAAGTATATATGCCTTCAGCTTTGACCCAAATGGCGCCAAGGGTCCTTTTGTAAACCAATTATGACTTAGTCGCAGCATACATAAACAGATTTATTCAAAGTTCTTTTTGGTTACATATCATCAGTAGAGTTCAACAAATGGTTCAACCATTTTTACACATACATTATCCATTGTACAATTTAGAGTTTGTGCCTGTATGAAGAGTGTATTTGATTGAAGTCGTAAAGATTCAACCAGGTGTTTCAATTGAAGTATCAGGATGAAAACATCAGCAATTATTATATGTTGTTATTTCAACACGACTTACCTTTGACTCAAGAAAATATTATTCCTTGTCACAGCAAAGGAGAAATAATGCATTCTTATGTCAATGCACACATAACGCAAGTTACTTTTTTATTTGGCCATACAATCTTGTACAAGAGATTAGCGCAAAGCGCGTTGTGAGTTCCTTGACATTCCGGCCAACCATGACATTAGTCTTTTATCGTTAACAGACTAGACCATGTGAGAAATGAATTCATGAGTTTCCAGTAAGCACATTCTGCATGTGCAGTAACTTTGTACCATAGCCACAATATGTTTTGTAATGGCAACAAAGGATGGCCAAGGATTAAACCCTCACATCAATATCCAACCCCATGGAAATATGCAAGAACTCTTCTAGTTTGGTATAGAAACTACATAGTTCTCTGGGGGAACAAGGATGAAATATAATACTTTTCAGGACTGCGTGCGCCGGCATCTCTGGCATCTAATTCATGACGACAGAATTTTGTCCAAATGACCTGGCAGGATAAGCAGAGAGAAGCGCCCTCAATAGTGTAACTAGGCTGATGATTTGTCATTTTGCGATATTGCGTGTACATAAGACTCGGATTTCATGGGGTATTCATGCTTTCCACTAAAATTGCCATAACAAGCTAAAACATGAAAAAACTCCAAATTGGAAGGGGGTTTGAGTTCTAAGTAGCAAACCCACAACTATAAATAATTCATACTACTTCAAAATATCACTTTAAATTTATATTCATGATATTATGCATCAGGTCTTTCATACTAATACTTGTATAAAGTTTTGTTCATTAATAACAAGTGAGTTCTGGTATACAGCGTACTTTGCTCTGGTAGAGTAAGCACAAAGCTATTCTGCTTTGGAATATATTGGGGAGATCAAACATGAATGTTCTTCTTTTCTATTCTATGCACTCTCGATGGAGAAATTGTTTAAAATGAACCCTACGAACTTAATGATAGATAGATATTATTAATAGACATCAGCATAATAAGTCTACAATAAAAAATTCGATTTCCCACCTACACTTAAAAGTCCTCTAAAAGTGCAATTTTCTTCAAAATATGAACAGTTGTTGTTTCTCAAAGTTCGGATCAGAAAACTTCACATTTAAAGTTTATGATTTGTAAAAATGGGTACCAGATAACGCAATGTTAAAACTGTGGGCGCTTCTCTCTGCTTATCCTGCCAGGTCCTTTTGTCTATTGTCGCATAATACATCAAAACTCTTCTCTTTTCATAAATTCTCTACATAAGTCTTCATTAATATTTCAAGAGAATTACACGGTCTCGCAAATTTGCAGTTCTTCACTATAACAAGAACTCCAGGCCATGCACCACTAGCTCGAAACGAATGTTCGGTATCAAAATACCTTTTCAAAATTTATTTCAAAATTAAAAACTAATCATCTATTTGCACAGACCACAGAGTAACATTTGAGGGAAACAAAAAGAAACCAACTGTTTCGTTCATTAGTAAAATTATACGACGCTATATACATACATTACATGTTGCATAAGAGGTGGCGGTTTAGTAAAAATTCCTTAAAGGCATGTTTTTCCAGCGCCAAAAACCTTGAATTATTGACATCATCATGATCACGTGGGCTAATCTAACACTGAATTACGCCGGTGTCACTCCCCATCTGTAAATCGTGTTCTCCATTGTGTCCTGTACGGTAATTTTGTATTTTATTAAGGTAAGGGTGACCAATTTTAATACCCCGAGCTATGCTCTGTTTGGTTTACCCGCCATGATTATTTTTGTATTGTCTTCTTTCTGTTATACAAACGCACATATTGATTCCTACTATGTAATACTGATTTCATGTAAGAAAGTAAACTGAAACTGAAACTGTACGCATCACTGTTTCCGTACTGTACCTAATAGCCTCATGTACAAGGTCACGGTTTATTCCGTATTATGTTAACGTGCAAGGACTCTGTCATGGGAGACTCTCAGATTCGTTACACCTGAAACAAGATGCCAGAATCTTCATTGGTCAATTTGACACCATGCAGAATTCCAGAAACTTGCAATTGCCAAATCGTCGAAAGCATTTTGATCGATTGATCGGTTTGTTGACAAAAGTGTCCTTCCTGACATTCCCAGCAACTATTTTGTCATGTTTGCAAACCTTTAAATCGAAAGAATACCAAATTGTATTAATTTTAACATTATACCCCGTTAGGCTGAAGATGCTATAGCAAGACGAACATACACGCAAGCAGATTTGTTTCGAACGCCACTGATGAGAAAGAAAACGCTAATTATTGTGTGTAATTGGTAAGTTTCATGTACCTAACATTTACTATATTTTACGAATTTTGGCTCGAAATCGAGGTCTATGATATATGAATGGGTTTGGTTTTCTTGGAATATCGTACAGATTTTGATGGCACATTTTCTCAAAATTTGCTCTTAAGACCTTAATACAATAAAGACACAAATTTCTCTTGCACTGTTAGAATTCTTCGTAAATTAAATTACATTGTTAGAGAATGCTTATAACTTTTCAGATTTTTTGAGATTTTCTTTGCTGTCAATGGACATTATGGTCGATTTTTAACCTAAGAATACGTCGCAAAGGAATGATAACGCCAAACATGCAATTAATGGGTGATTTCTGGAGTGGTCATTATTTACGCCATGGAGAGGGAATGGAGGATTTCAACCTTTATTTCGGCGAAAATATTCGCATTCCCCCATCGTTTCCGTTCAAAAATTTCACCCCTCCCATTTTAAAAGTTCATGCCATAAGGATTGCACCAATGAACTTTCAAGTTCAAAAAAGCCAAGAAAATTAACAAAGGTATGATGAAAAATTGGTATTTCAAGAAATGTAAAGATCGTCTACAGAGAGTTTTAGTTCATTAAGAACAAAAGCCAACGGTAGCAAAATTTCATGTGCTATTACTGCTTTAAATTAAAAACACAGACAATTCCTAAGGTTAATTTCTGTTTGAAAACGTTTACCGATGGTTCTGCTTGGAAGGCATTCCAAGATTGTTGCAGTGTACTATATGTGATTGTGAAGAGAAGCATACAAATGTTATCTCGTTATGATTGAGTTAATGAGTAGACCCCCTTCACATACACCATTCTCCAAGAAAAATTCTACTAACGTGCATCGTTTGATTTTTGAAATGGTGTTCTCTTAGGTTCGTCATCAACATGGTGTACTACGGACTCTCGCTAAGTACTGCTGGATTGGGTATCAACGAGTATGTTGCCGGGTTTGTGTCTGGTGCCGTTGAAGTCCCAGCCATTTTGTCTGGATGGTACATCATCCAGAAATGGGGTCGTCGTACACCGCACAGCATGTACATGGTTGGCGGTGGCATCGCTTGCCTTATTACAACATTACTACGTAAGCATATTTTTAAAAATGTATATACAATGGAGATAGTGTACTGTACTCTAAAACACACCACAGCTATAGTTGAAGCAAAACTGAAGAAATAATGTTGGAGAGCGTGGCACCAGATTACACATTGCATACTCGGTTGGTGATTTTGGCACCGGATTACAGATTCGTTATTTCATAACGCCGATTGGAGTCTACGTGTTCCGAAAATTTACTCGTTGGAATTCTGAATATTTTTGGCAATTTCGAATTTGAACATTCGATATTTTTTCGAATTTCGAAATTGAACATTCGGTATTTCAAGATATTGATATGATATCTACGCAGTCCGACAATCTACTTTTTGGAATTCTAAATCTTTAAGGCAATTTCGAAAATACATATTCGTTATTAAATGAGATATCGAAGTAGAAATCAGGAACCTACTTAAATAGATTTTTAAAATGCAACAAGTAGTGTATTGGTACCACATTTAAAGCATGCCAATATAGACATGGCTTCAACAATTGAAACAAAAATAGAAACAATGAAAAACACACTTGCATAGAGACATTTCGTATGAGGCAGCAGCTAAATGTAGACGGTGGAGCCAGCTCACTGTAGATTTGTTGGGGTTTGAAAAGGTCTATGTCCACCTGTGGACGAAAGGTAGGGCACTCATTGAGATTGTGATCACCAGTCTGTGATGGAGAACCACATTGGCAGGCTGGAGATGGTGGCAGCACCCATCGGTGCATATTGCTGTTGAAGCGACCGACTCCTGTGCGAGTCCAGGTTTAAGGTGTCCCATTACTTGCGTGGAAGATTACTACCAGGTGGTAGTTCAGTCATAGGTGTAATAGTGAGTTGGCCTGGTCTTGACGTATCTAGCCAGGCAGTCAGTGTTCCATGTCTGTAAGATGTTGAATGGGGAGATGGAGAGTTTAGGAGCGTGTCGACAGAAAGATCGACGAGAGCACAGTCTCTGTCTGCCAATGTTATGCAGCAGGTGCTTGTTGTTCAGCAGATCCCTATTCACCAGTTTGTGCGTGTGGTGTTCTCTCCGGAGCACTGCAGGTGCAATGCCTGACAGCACTGGTAGAAACTCAGATGGAGTGGGATGGAGGCAACCAGTAATGGTTCTCAAGGTCTCGCTGAGTACTGTGTCCAGTTTCTTTGTGTGAGAGCTGTTGCACCATGCTGGGGCGGCATATTCAGCAGTGCTGTAGACCAGAGCCAAGGCGGTGGTGCGTAGAGTCGTTGGGATGGCACCCCATGAGGATCTAGCAAGTCGACACAGGAGGTTATTCCTCGAAGATACCTTGGCGCATACGAACTCGAGGTGCTGCCGATAAGTAAGCTGCCGGTCAAGCTTCACTCCCAAATAGGTTGGTGTAGGATTGTATGGCAGAGGCGCTCCATTTAGGATGATTTGAAGCTGGCGATGGGCCTCTTTGGTGTTGAGATGGAAGGCAGTAGCGGTGGTCTTGGTTTCACTCAACTTCAGTCTCCAGGTCTTGACAAATTTATGGCACGCTCCACGTATCAAATCTTGGCGAGTTTTCCCGCGCATGTCGAGTTTCACGCGCTGTGTATCGAGTTTTCCTCGAGTTTTTTTCTGTCCAGTTTGCCCTCTATACATCGAGTTTTGCTCTCTATATGGTGAGTTTGACATAAATCATGTCCAGTTTCCTCATGTCCAGAAAAAAATCATGCCGAGTTTCAAAATCATGCCGAGTTTTCCCGCGCATGTCGAGTTTCACGCGCTGTGTATCGAGTTTTCCTCGCCATATGTCGAGTGTTCAGCGTTATATTTCGAGTTTACAGCGCTATCTGTCCAGTTTGCCCTCTATACATCGAGTTTTGCTCTCTATATGGTGAGTTTGACATAAATCATGTCCAGTTTCCTCATGTCCAGAAAAAAATCATGCCGAGTTTCAAAATCATGTCGAGTTTGCTCATGTTGAGAAAAAATAATGTCCAGTTTGGACATGTTGAAAAAAATCATGTCCAGTTTTTTAAAACTCGGCATAATTTATTCTGGACATGATTTATTCTGGACAAAGTGGACATGATTTATTCTGGACATGATTTATGAAACTCGGCACATAGAGTTCAAACTGGATAGGCAGCGCTGTAAACTCGACATATAGCGGGGTAAACTCGATATACAGCGCATGAAACTCGACATGCGAGGGAAAACTCGCCATGATTTGATACGTGGAGCGTGCCATACAAATTTGACATGTCTTGCATATTGACGTTGATTTGTGTCTAACTAGATATATGTCTCAAAACTGGCTTCACACAATACGTCTATTGCCAATAAGACACTCTTTCAGTGGGGAGCTCATTAGGAACCCTTATCATGCACGTTTGTATGGTTACCATACTTGCAATTAAATATCTGAGAAAAGGGCATGATTTCCGGTAGGAAACCCAGGATCCACGTATTCAGTGAGCCTCATTGTATTTGCAGTTGCGCGCGTTTGGGAAGGCGTGTCTCTAAAACGGGCAGCCGGGATACAACTTCTCTGTTAAACCGGCGTCTCTGGAATGATATAGGCCCGTATTCTCAAACGATGTTTAACGCTAATCACTGGTTAAATCGCAATTTAAACGCCCGCTAAATAAACGCAATTCTCAAAGCATGGTTAACTTTAAACGCTGTTTAAATTTTAGCAGAACATCATTAAACATGCCTAAAACGTTGTTAAACTTAGACTTGGTCCGGAGGTAGTTTAAGGCGTGTTTAACTTCACGTTTTCATCAAATGCCTGATATTTCAGCTCTATGTGATACTCGTGGTTAGACCAGTTACCTCCTTTATTTCTCTTTATCTTTTTTTTCCGAGTCCTCAGTTCATTTCTTCTCGTCCATTTCCCTTTGCTTCTATTTCATGCTCGTGTTTATCTGTTAGAGTATTGAATGATAGCAAGTGCGACACAGCGACATAGGCCCGGGCTTTTGTCTGTATCATTCAACAAATTCTAAAGCTCCTTGCATAACGCGACATTCTTGAAATTTACCCGTAGGCTTCATGCGTTGCATTTACAACTACGGAAGGCATTCGAGCTTAACACCTATAGATGATATCTATCGCTCTTCTACCAACCCAGTCTTGTGGCACAGTTGGTTAGAGCGCCGTCACTAGTAATACGGAGGTCGCCGGTTCGAATCCGGCCAAGTGCATATGGGTTTTTTCAACACTTGTGTGCGCTGGCCATCTCCAGGGAAAGATTAATAAATACCCCTACGGAAGGCATTGTCTGGCATATAAATATTGTTCACGCACACGTAATGATATAGGCGAAGATAAGTCACAGTTCGGTGGGTGATATTTACGGCGTTGAAATACAGTGGTTAGCTAAACGACTTGTTAAAATATTTAACCTGCGGTTTTTTAAACAGTGCGTTTAGCTAACCACAGTTTAGGCCTAAACATCGTTTGAGAATACGGCCCATAGTGTTCGGTAGACCAAGATGACCACCGGTTGCTTCAAGCTTCATTCATCTAATATACAATTACTGCTGTGTAGCCAATCCGTTGTATAGAGATCATTGTCAATTGCCAGCATCAGGAATTCGAACCGCCGGTCGTCTGATTATCCATGGATTGTTTAAAATCCTCTCCTAATAATTGCCACTTCTTTTTCTAGAATTATGAAAACTTTGTTAAATCAAATCCCTGTTTTATATCGAGGTTTTGTATTTTAAGATCAAGTATGTTTCTGTTATAATATTTATGTAAATACTTCCATACAGTTCGTAAATGCACGGTGAGTTTATCGTCAGTTTTTGAACAAGTTTCCTATTTCTCTTATATTTACATGTTACCTGTATCATTTCAGCATTGGGTGTGTCTCGTACAACAGTTGCCATGATTGGTAAATTTGGATTGTCGGCTGGTTTTGCAATTATATACATATATTCGGCTGAGCTTTATCCTACTGTTGTGAGGTAAATGTAAATGAAACTATCATATTATACGTGTTACCGTTGAGCTACATTTTAATATCGCAAGCAAACAGTCTGGCCACAGGTCATTGGTCAATCCATTGTAGAAGTGCAACGTAATAGGATTTGTTTCCCCAACAATCGGTTATAAACAAATCACGGCAGTGCACAGGACATGTACATGCTGAAAGGTTTGAATTCCTCGCGCTATATTGTGATTTGTTTGGACCGATTTGCTGGAGAAACCACTGACCTCTACACATGGATAGCGGGTCTGAGTCCCCGATTGAAACAACAGGAAGTTGCTTTTTGCCCTTCTCAATGTGGCGGGAAATAATGCATACACCTGCTGGTGCACATATTCCACACAGATGTTCTATTGTTATACAAAATTCATTTAGCTTGGACAATAAAGTGAAGCCATATTAAGAAAGGCAAAATGCAACTTCCTGTGGTTCAATCGGCGACTATTCAACGGTGCGGCAACCCACTATCCATTTGTAGAGGTCAGTGGGAACAACGAATCATATTACGTGCCACTTCTTCAGCGAATTGCGTGTCGTGATTTTAACAACTTCACGATTCTAACACCTTCTGGTTCTTTTAATGCTTCACCATATAGTTAAACCATTGCAGTGACGTCACTCTAACTGATAATCACAATATCAATTTGCTTGATATCTGGTCTTTGGATACATTTCGTTGCCATATTCCCAGGCAATGCAGTAAATACATTCCTATACATTAAAAGTGCATCCGAAACTATGGTTGTAACCCTTTTCATATCCCGGGGAATTGATACAATTTAAAATTAAATATTGTCCCGTATAATTATATAAACTCTCTGCAGGTATAAGGCATTCGTCTATTGGTAATTTTTTTCCCAAAGTGTGTGACTCTGTAGTTGGGTATGGATACAGATCGTTGCCTAATTTTCAGTAAATCCATTCCTCCTCACAAACTATTCGAAACTGTGGTTTGTCCATTGATATGGTTTGTCCATTGAATGGGTACAACTTAAACAGACACGCACATGTGCATGTAGCAAAGACTACATGCATGCTGCATCCCTACATCTTGCGTAGACTCGAAAAGGTGATCGGTAATGGATCATATCGTGTCATGCCAATTGACTGCTTTCAGACTTTCAATGGATGAGTAATATGCAAAATATGGGTTAATAAAAGTTACGAATCCACAGGTATCCAATGGATGAATGGATTTGTTACGGACATTGATTTTACGTTGTGAGCAATGGTTTAAGTCAGACCACTCGCAACAGAAGATTCGTGGTTACTCTAGCTTCACCTTCGTGAATTTCAAAACTACGAATCTTACGTTTCTCGTGATCTTCCTTGAATGTACCCTTGAGATTTGTTTATTCCTAAATGTCCATTGCTTCTGATTGTGTGCTTTGGTGTTGTTAGCAAGTGTTTGTATAACGGTGGGCAGAAAATATAAAGTTTATATTTCCTGAATGAACGTTAGATTAGGCACACATGCAATGCTAAGACTAATGGTTCGGGTGATAAATCTTCCGGACTCATTGATGGAAGACAGGGGGGGCCAAATGCCCCTTTAAACTGACTTGATTTGTTTTTCCATGATGATAGCATTAAAAAGTGAGACCACGCGTTTACTACATTGGCCTTTATGGTTTGCGATAACCGTCCAGAAACTTGATAGGCTAGGATGTATCAAATACATTTTTATACCTATAGGAGCATTGGCATGGGTGTATCTTCAATGTCAGCTCGAATTAGTGGTGTCTTATCGCCGATAATCCTGCTGTTGCAGGAATATTGGGAACCGCTACCTCTTGTAGTGTTTGGATTATCTTCCGTACTAGCAGGGTTGCTTGTCCTCTTGCTACCAGAAACCTTGCGTGAAAGTTTACCGGAAACCTTAGAAGATGGTGAATTATTCGGAAGTAAGTGGTTTAAAAGAAAAATAAATATGATCTCTAGCTACAAATAAAATATAGATAATAAATAAAACACAAGAGAGGAAGCTGAAGTTGTCTATTATAACTGATAGAAATATTTGTTGTCATAACATTGATGAAGGGCATATACATTTGAAATAAGCAGATTGTCGAAGTTAGTCAAATCTTTACATACTAAATGTTAACTCAGCTGTCAACCAAAGAAACGATCGTTATTATATATATGTTCTGAAAGAAATTTGTTTGTTAGTTTCATAAGGCTTGAAGCCAAGGAGTGCGATGTACCTCTCTAAATATGCAAATGGTCCACTGTTGATATAGCTGTTGCAAATTTGGCCAAAAGGTACAAATTTGTGGTGAATAACTAAGGTCCGTTCTTGTGAAATATGTCCAAAAGAGCCCCTGAAGAGGGGAGAAACCCCACTTTCTCAAGTTGAATTACACACTTAAAAAGTAGGGGGTCAAATATGCACCGATCAAAAATGAAATGACCCACATTTGAATCAAACCAACTAATTTTAATGTTACATATGACCACGAAAAGAGTCATTTAACTATTTTTTTTCTGCACCAGTGCGACACTTTGGCTTAGATGTATGTTAAATAGTATATATGCACAAGTTTTTATCTTTTTCCTTTAATTCTTTTTGCAGAGAACAGCAAATTCCAACCTCTACCTTGTTTGAGTAAAAACCAACAAGATATCAACGACAACGAAGACAAGAAGAATCGATCTGATGGTGACCATTACGAAAAAGTGCCTACCGACAACAACGAAGCTGTCTAAAATATTGTTGACAAATTGTCGGTCGTGGTTATTAATTACATCTAGATTTGCGCTTTGTGCTAGTTACACATTCCAGTTGTCAACTCATATACAGGGCGTATCAATAAAAACGCAACAAAACTTCTTCCCAATTTTTGTGGTAATTGTGTAAACCTATTCCAACTAGCGCCATCTTAAAGCCACAAATCCCCTCTTTCCAATGATACATGTATGTAATTTATTCATGTGCGGTCATGGATAACCGAGTAATTACCTATCGTTGGAAAGAGGGGATATGTGGCTTTAAGATAGCATTAATTATTTTGATGTAATTTTACACAATTACCACAAAAAGTGGGGAGAAGTTTTGTTGCGTTTTTATTGATACGCACTGTACATTACCAAGCTTAGAAGTATTTTGACAGGGTATTTTTTTCTTCTGGTTAGGGATTAATTTTCGCACATAAGGCCCAGTTCTTCCTCCACCTGCGTCTTATACCCCGTTTTAAATCTCTCTTCTCGTTTAATAATTACTTTTATTTCACTTGTAAATAATATAGAAACCTATCCTGTACAAGTCTTCTTTAACACCTCTCCTCTACACTGCCATTTTCTTATATCTGCAGACGTATGAGACATCTCTTTCAGTTGTTTATAGTGTGCGTTGATTTGTTTCCTCCAGTACCCGTGCAATTAGAGGTTTCTTTTTATTGTTGATCTCGCAATACATTCCCTGTGCGATTCGTTTCTCATGCTCTTGTTTGAAAGTATTTATGTATTGGACACTTCCTCCTGAATTTTGTTTTGTCGTATTAGTCTCTCCAAAAATCCTAGATCATTCCTTTAAGGTTGACTTCTTGTTGGAATTTCCGATGGTTGGTGCTATTTTTTACTATAAGTAGATAACTAAATTTCAATTCATTCCATCCAATATAGAGCATACCGGAGGAAGCGCGCTTTTCTAATCATTTTACTCAAGCGTGACTTTCTAAATGGATTTCTTACCTGAACACAATAATTGTTTTGTTTCGAACAGACTAACTGTTTCGAAAGCTTGTTATACTGTTCAGACAAAACCAATATTAATAAGTTCGTACAAGGAATTCTTTTTGAAAAATAATATCTATACATTGGTATGTTTAATAATCGTTGTGTTTATACCATTTCAGGTAACATAGGCTATAGTACTGTATACTTCCCTATCTCAAAAAATGGTACAATCAGAAAAAATTGGTTAAATATGAAATGTTAAAGTAAGTCATTCTTACTTGGCATAACATTAAAGACCAGAGACTGGGCTTTCCAACAGTGTTTATTCATATTCTTGCTTTTGTCAATTCAGAGATATAATCAATTTAGTGCGATACTCCAAAATCAATTTTGTGCCACTGTTATGCACGGGCTTCACAAAAGATTGCAACTTGGCAAAAGAAACAAACCACGGTTAACCCGGTTTAAAGTACACAAAGATAGTGTAGCTTTCTTGACACAACTTGATAGTCAACATAATAAGTTCAATGATGAATATTTTCTTTTCATAAATAATAAACCTGTTGAAATAGTTATTGCACGTATCAATGAAATGGAACATTAGATTTATTACAAAATTGGTATCTGTTAAAATCATACGAGAAGAAATATAATTGCAACCAAAATAACCACTCCAAATAAAAAGAAATGGTTTAAAAATATTGCACTCTCTTTGTGCATTAACTAATTATTGAAGTCAATAAAAAATTGAATTTGAAAGCTAAGTATCAAATTATCGGTATGGACTTTGCGTTTTGTGATACTTCAAGACCATAAAAACTCTCTCCTCAAACGTAAATGAACGTTGCTGTACGGCCATGATTCTCTTCTAACAAACAACTATTATATCGAATGTTATACACTTTATCTTAAAGCCGGAACTTACTGAAGATGATTTCCACCATTACGTAACTGTTTTCGCATCTTTTTAAAGTTTCTTTATGAAGTTAATCCCTTTTGAAGAATTTCAAATCTGTTCAAACGTGAATAACTTATGTTTAACTAATTCTTTCACAGTTTTCACTCAATGAGAAAGTGGCACAAACTCGATTTTTGTGTTACACAGTACACTGGAATTATCTCTTGATTGAAACATGCAAATGAGATGAAACATAAAGTATTAGAAAACCTGGTCTTTTTTCTTTAATGTGTTGCACAAAACGACTTACTTATGTTGAGAATTAGTATTGAAAAAAAAACGGTTTTCGATTGTACCATTTTTTTTAGACAGGCTATATTTATAAGGCGCTTTAAACAATGTACTTTTAAGTCAAATCTTGTAGTCAAAAGAACCCCCTGTGGTTCTTGAACAACTTTTATATGTTTCTGTTAGTAGTGATAGGTGTGTAGAACGCCAAATCTTGCCATCTCTCTTGCATTCGTTACTCAAAATTTGTGGAAAATAGTGTTTTGCACATTTAATCTGTTCTGAAAGAAATGTGGATTATATTGTCCATAACAAAAATACCCTATTCTGTCGGCGGGTGTGATGTCACACACTGGAATTCTGCGGCATGATTGGTCAACTACGGCCGTTACAAGTTACTCCCTGGCGTGAAAGATTACCTTTGGATTGAATGATGAAGTCAACAAGTCACGCTTTGCAGCAAAATTACTCACTGAAATGACTTCTTTGTACATAAATATCATCAACAATGAAATCCTGCAGCTATATCTCAAGACAATATCTTAAGATCAGATGAAATTGAAAATACGAGAAAACTTCCAGCACTATCCATAATAAGTTTCACGTCAGTTACAGGGAGTGTGTGTGCCAAATTCATCAACCGCGACCGACAGAATTTTCCTAGCGTTTGCAAACCAGATTAAAATACATCCACTTTGGGAGGTTCGAAAAAATGTAAATTCCTCACACATTGGTAAGCATATGTAATTAAACAAGTATTCTTGATACAATCAGAAGAACAATCACAAAAAAACAAAAAACCTATTCCAGATGATGTCCTTGGTGACTAGTTATGCCGGACTAACTGGGCGATATACTACTAGTTATATGTGATCCGTACCCAAATGCGGGAATTGTTGCTTGTGCCGACCTTTTATTACTACGACAAGAGGGTAGCCCTCCTGTAAAATTTACATACTTGGATTACATTTAGAGCAGACAAATTCTTAAATTACCAAACTGAACATTACATATGTGGTGAGTATTGCCGGTGTAAAAGGAGATATGGTCCGCCCATACACACCATTTACGTTTAGTCTTGGCACACAGCGACGCCATTGGTGAATCTTGGCAAACCTGGGCAAATCTTGCACTGCCCTAGGGAGTTTTTCAGCCAGTCATTATCGGCGGAGCGTACGGCGGTCGGTAAGTACGTAGATCCTGTTTCTAAAATGGAAAGCGTAAATGAAACAGCGTTTGAAAAAAATTCTCAAGACTGAAATTAATACAGAAAGGCATTGTGGAAAAGATGGATGCGGCCCGTAGCATTGCGTGTTCACTTTTCGTGTTTTCGAGCACCGAAGTACCCGACACGAACGTTCAATTTTCTCGCTAGGTTCTATAGGTTCAGACCCAATACGATACATCGGGCTATTGAAAACAAAAACAAGTAACGAACCTCTGATGCAAAAATCTCCCATAGAAACCCGTCGTATTCTGGAGTATTTGCGATTTAGTGTCATTTTAATGCATTCGCTATGACTGACCATAGGCGTAAATCCCGGGGGAGGGGGGGGGGAATTCCCCCCAATATTTTGATGAGGGGGGATGGTCAATGGACATCCCCCCAGTGTTGATGCCTGTCATGTGTTGTTGACCAAAATAACCTCATATTTGACCATAAATAGCTTTAAAAATTGGTAAATTTCCGCGCGCTTTCGCGCGCGCTTTGGTCTAGTTGCTAATTACCATTTAAGGATTTTAGCTTCTAAATGCAAAATTTTTAGCGCGCTTTCGCGCACAGATGTGCTAGTAATGGATTGCGTTTTACAGCAAACCCGTTTCAGTCATAAATTTTTCGTCAACCCAATCCCCCCAATGTCAAAAAGAAATTTACGCCATGTGAAGGACTGCATAACGTAATCTCTCGCGCAGTAAGTACTAATTTAGCAATCTTCTTTTGCAGTCTGTGAGACAAACTACTCTTTCCGGACCGCCGTATATGCAAGCATAAAGGCCATAACGTATGCCGCAACGCGTGCGAGGAAAGTAGCAACGCGGGCGAACATTTCGGCAACGCGTTGCGATGTTCGGCCAATCAAAATCATGAATTTCTGTGACGTATTTCAACAAATAGACCCCGACGCGTTGCTAGATACTTTGCAACGCGTTGAAACCTTAACAAACCGTTGCGAGCTTCAAAACGCGTTGCACGCTTTCACAACGCGTTGCTAGGTCCACAAAGCCATAGGGTCATATCGTATTGCCGAAACGCGTTGAGGAAAGTCACATCGCGTGGCGACATTTCGGCAACGCGGATAATTGTAACTTTTTGGGCAACGCGTTGGCGACATTTTCGTCAACGCTTGCGGTGTCGGCCAATCACAATAATGAATTCCTGTGACTATTTCAAAAATATAAATCTCACAACGCGTTGCGACCTTCACAACGCGTTGCAAAACCTTCACAACGCGTTGTTGCGGCAATACGTATGACCCTTATTGCATCACAACGGCGTTGTGAAGTTTACAAAGTGTTGGAAGCGCCGCAACGCGTGTGAGGCCTTTCAACTAACCCCCAAGAGAGCGTTGTGACGGCCATAAGGGTCATAAACGTATTGCCGCAACGCGTTGTGTATCTATTTTTTGAAATACGTCACAGAACGCATGATTTTGAATTGGCGACGCCGCCCCGCGTTGCCAAAATGTCGCAACGCGTTGCTACTTTCTCACAACGCGTCGTGGCGTAATACGTTTATGACCCTTATGTCTTGTGAACCTTCGCAACGCGTTGTGATGTTCGCAACGCGTTGTGAATGTCGCAACGCGTCGTGAAGGTTTGCAACGTCTTTGTGAGTTTCCACAACGCGTTGCTAGATACTTTGTCACGCGTTGTGGGTTAATTTTTGAAATACGTCACAGAAATTCCGTCTTAATTGGCCGACGCCGCAAACGCGTTGGCTACTTTCTTTCTTCGCAACGCGTTGCCGAAATGTCCCGCAACGCCGTTGCCGAAATGTCGCAACGCTTTGCGGCAAACGTTTGCTTATGGCTTTGGCCATAGCCGTATGCTGAGGATGGGAAAACGCTGTCAGAATAGCGTGGTTTGGATTTTTTGTACATTGCGGGTACACTGGATATGCGCAAAAAATACTTGGCCTACCATACGAGTTACGTCATCAAATATGCCTAACTAATTGTCCTAGTGAGCTGACTAGTTTATAATATAGGTTGATTTTTGGAAGACTAAAACAAACCGAGCACTTTTAATTCCAAAGATATCACCTGAAACCACTGTTATTTATATTACGGCTTACGGCCCCCACTCCTCGTACAGTTAGCCACTTTCTGCTATTCAACATTGGTACAGATCTCTGTGCTTGGGCAGGCATTTGCTGGTGTGACCACCATAGAAATGTATATTATATACTCTATTGTGTTAAGACACGAACCACTGCAATGGCATCCGTCTGACGATCGGATACCCGATGATCGTAAGTGAGGGTTTCTTGAAACTCTGAGTAACGGTTGCCTTTCCAGAGGTCTATACTTTGAAACTTTTCATTAAGCTCTCCTGATGGGATTGAGTCACGGTTAATTCCAAAGATAGTCACCTGAAAATACACTGTTATTGATCTTAATAATATATATTATATATATATATATATATATATATATAATATATATATATTATATATATCGATATATTATATATATATATATACTTATTTGTTTGTGTTACTAACTTTTTTTTCAAATTAAACTAATATCATACAAAAATGAGGAACAGAGTTTTTTGTAAACACTTTTTAAAAATATAGGGAAAATAGATTTGCATTTTTATCTACGTTACTTACGACGTTATTAACACAATTTATAGTAAAACGAGTTTCATAGTTCGTAATTTCCTCACATTAAAACAAGTTAACCAAAGACGAATATTACGGGAAAATATAATAGCGTCATCGTATAAATACTACCTTTTTCAAAATGTTGGTAAGTGTTTTTTTTTAGCCCCTGTTTTATGTTACATTTCCTCTTTTTCCAAATTGTCATTTTTATGTTCGGTATAAAGGTAATAAAAGCGTGCAGAGTATTGACTAATTGGGGGTTACCGTTTTAAAAGTAAGTCTGGTAAATTAAGAACATTTTTTTTTTTAAAAACAGTGTATCTCACCGTTGTAGCGGGCTAGAGGCCGGAGGACTATAACTCCTACCACAAAACCCTGTGTAACGAAACCTGAGAATCTTGTATGGCTTGCACGTGACTTGTGCTTTTTCCACTGGCTTTAATAAGGAAGGGTATATTGGTGTTTCTGTGTGTAATTGTATGTAATATTTGACACATGCTAATCATTGGTTATAGGTTTTTGTTCAAGATCTTGTGACATTTCTATTAAGTTGTGAATCAAACAGTTAAGGGCTCCTAAAGTCAACTACTTCAGACTGCTAAAACCATTGTTTGAATAGTAACATAAACTGTTGAACCTGATGTCAGTTACCTCTAAGGCTCGGAGACATCCAATATCTAAGATAAATCTGACTAAAATAACAAAAATGAAATACCATTAATATTGGTATTTGCCAGCCATAACATTTGAGAAATTGCTGTAATTAATACATAGAACATAAACTGCAGAGCCTGAATCATTTACTTCTGGCTCGCTCACAATCCGTTATCCGTAAATATAAAATTGCCATATTTAATGAATGAACCACAATAAATGCCAAATAATGCATAGTCTGCCTTTGGCTAAGAAAAATGAAAGGATAAACTGTGCCAAACAAGTTCTTCTGATCCAGAAACTTGACCACCCCCCCCCCCTTCCCGGCGGGGGGGGGGGGGGGGGGAGCGAGACCAAGCCTGACAATTTTAATTACACAATACGGTCTGTATCCCAAATCTACAAATACCTTCATAAGAATACTTTGATTGACCACTAAGGCACCTACTGAGAATTCCTTGATTAACCCCAAAAGGTGGGCATCCATACATTGTGTACTCCAACTTCGATGGTTCAATTTTGAATGATTCCAAAACAATGTAATGACACTCACCAATCCGAATAACATCAGAGATAGCAATGATATCAGCGAGGGGGATTAGCTCAAATGGTAGAGCGCTCGCTTAGCATGCGAGAGGTACCTGTATCGATACCCGGATCCTCCAAAAATAATTTATCTGACTTCCGTCATGATTTTGTTCATGTTTTTAAAATTATTCATCATCATTTAAACACAAAAAGGTAAATCATGACGAAAATCGACGATTTCAAGCTCAAATAGAAACAATTCAAATAAACAAATATCAAGTTATCTAGTCATGGTAGGGGTGGGCAAGTATGAACTGTTTTTACAAATCTTTTGTAAAACGAACATATTCTATGGCCAATTTGGCTCCTGAAAATGAATCAGGCAAGCTTTTCCACTCAAGATAAATTTTTAGGTTGGTTCCTTCAAGTTTAAATTTTGTACATGAAGTCTATAGGGCTTTTCTGCTACTTTTGGAAAAACAAAAAACAAACATGATCTTCATCCTGGATTGTGCTAGAAAGTCGCCAATTGGTGCTTTATTGGTTTAGGCAAATAATTGTCAAAGACAAAAATAGCAAATTTATTCTCAATGGCAGAAAATATATTTTTTCCAAAATTCTCTTCAATTGAGGCAAGGCAATGCACAGAACAACCAAAACAAGGCCACTAGTTTGTGAGTGAGTGAAAATTGAAGTGGTCTATTGTTGTAAGGTTAAGCCTTTGCAACCAGTTACATAACTTGCTAATACCTGTGAATGGTACAGGGGTGTTTTCATACCAGCATGTGCATGTGTGGTACTATTGTTAACATATATAGTAGCAGGCAACTCATTGTGTGTAAAGAGGTGTATTCCTGTTTCTATAAATAATTGAACCAGTAATTGAAAGTTGTAGCTGTGCTAAAAAGGACTACACGGCCCTCTGCAAGGCAAAGACTTTTTCTTTCTTCTACCAATCATGAACTTGGTTATTTTTGAAACCTATGGTTTTACAAAGAGAGGATATATACCTATCACCGTGCATGTTACTGGTTGTCATTTGTTTTGCAGGGCAAATATTGGCAAATAATTTATCGACAATACCAACCATTGACTTTTATATACAAAATTTAAAATCCGATGAACCCAACCCAAACTTTATCTCTTTCAGTGAAAAAGCTTGCTATATTCTTTTTCAGGAGCCAAAATGGCCATAGATCCCTCGATTTAAAAAAAAATTGTAACTTGCCCCCCCCTAGTCATGGTAACGTGTCCTGAATGATCCGGGTTATATGGTAGCGATCGTTCAGTAGCTTTGTCCAAATTCTGCTTCGCATCGTGCATCGCAGGGCCCGCTCAACTGGTAAAATCTGTAATTCAACACTGCTAAATCGCCCGTGCAAAAGTAGAATTAAAATTTTCATTGTTTCAAATTTTGAGTAAATATTTAGCTGTTATACCTAAGTTAATGTTGAATAACAGTCAGAGACAGAAATGTTATCAACGAGGGGATTAGTAGCTCAAATTGTAGAGCGCTCGCTTAGCATGCCAGAGGTACCGGTGTAGCCGGTGTAAAGAAACTGATGTCCCCCATGAGAGAGTGTCCTAGGTACCATAGCAACAGTAACGAATAAACCGTGACCTTGTAGACCAGGCTATTTGGGGACATGCTGAAAACAAATTAATTGCATACACACTCATGTGAATAACACAATAGACAGAAGGTCGGTAGCAAAGAGGGGGGGGTGGGTCACCATATATAGATAGAGATGCAAAACGTACGTAATCTTTAGAAAATGCACGCGGCCCACTACAGCATGTTTTGCGACCACAAGAAAACAATTAGACTACCAACAATAGAAAGCATGGCTGCCTCCGCTTCTCCACAGACTGTTAGTGCCGCTTTGCATATCCACTAATCGTTTGATACAAATTATGTATGTGTTAGAGTTGGCCAGTTGTAATAATAGGTGTACCTGGATCATTGGTGCTCAGATACTCTTTT
Organism: Ophioderma brevispina; assembly: GCA_023653785.1. Lineage (NCBI taxonomy): Eukaryota > Metazoa > Echinodermata > Ophiuroidea > Amphilepidida > Ophiodermatidae > Ophioderma > Ophioderma brevispina. Next base: position 33,098 of record JAMKCH010003680.1, read on the forward strand.
TTCTCATATGGCATGCCGTTTAGGTGAAAAAGATGTATTCATTGAGGCGGTTTATTTAATCAAGACGACTGATGGTGTCATTTCATTCCCGTTGTGTGGCCATGGGTAGGACAAAATTAAACCACCGCAATAGCACCCAACATCAACAACTGATATTTTGGGCGGATTGTTTGTATCGAATTGACATTATGTGTGTATACAAGCACCCAAACTAAAAGAAATTAATTCCGTGCAATATTCAAATGTCAGCGCCCAGCACGGACGACTGGTTTTTTGAATGCGGTTTCATCACTCCCCTTGGGTATGACACCCAGGAGTCACACGGACACTGTAATTATTATTACAACCGGGATCGATACCCGTATCCCTCCAAAAATAATTTATCTGACTTCCGTCATGATTTTGTTCAATTTATTAAAATATTCATCCATCATTTAAACACAAAAAGGTAAATCATGACTAAATCACAATTCAAAGGCTCCAATAGAAACAATTCTTATTCAATCATCATTCAACACAAAAAGTACACAAATCTGACGAATGTCGACGATTCAAGCTCAATAGAAGCAAGTCAATACACCAATATCAAGTTATCTTGTCAAGGTAACATGTGACAGATCCGGTATATGGTCAGCGGATCATTCAGTATATTTGGCCAATTTTGTCACCGTCCGGTCCGCTTGGTAAATCTGTCGTGTCACATTGCTAAATTCCAACGTGAAAAATAGAAATTCATATAAATTTCATTGTTTCAATTTACGAGTAAATATTTATCAGCTTAACCTAATTTTATGTTGATAACGTAGAGAGATAACAATGATATCAGCGAGGGGGATTATCTCAATGGTAGATCGCTCGCTTAGCAGCGAGAGGTACGTGATCTATTACCGGATCTCCAAAAATACTTTGTCTGACTTCCTTCATTATTTTGTTCAAGGTTTTAAAATTATTCATCATCATTTAAACACAAAAAGGTAAATCATGACGAAAATCGACGATTTCAAGCTCAAATAGAAACAATTCAAATACAACAAATATCAAGTTATCTAGTCATGGTAAGATGTGTGCTGATCCGGGTATATGGTAAACTATCGTTCAGTATGCTTTGTCCAAATTCGTCACAGCCGCTCAGCTGGTAAAATCTGTCATTCAACATTGCTAAATCCCTCGTGAAAAGTAGAATTATAAATTTTCATTGTTTCAATTTAGTGAGTAAATATTTAGTAGTTATACCTAATTTTAATGTTGAATAACAGTCAGAGACAGAAATGTTATCAACGAGGGGGATTAGCTCAAATAGTAGAGCGCTCACTTACCATGCGAGAACCGGGATCGATACCCGGATCCTCCAAAAATAATTTGCCTGACTTCCGTCATGATTTTGTTCAAGTTTTAAAAATGATTCATCATCATTTAAACACAAGAAGGTAAATCATGACCAAAATCGACGATTTCAAGCTCAAATAGAAACAATTCAAATCAATTATTCATCATCATTCAAATACAAACAGGTAAATCATGACGAATATCGACGATTTCATTTTCAAGCTCAAATAGAAACAAGTCAAATACAACAAATATCAAGTTATCTTGTCAAGGTAACATGTTGGCAGATCCGGGTATATGGTAAGCGATCATTCAGTATAGTTTAGTGGGTAGAAGGGGGTCTCGTGCACCCCCTGAAATCAATTTCTAATCAATGTCTCTATATCAGAAAAAATGCGTTGAAAACGATTAGCTATGTTAAAAAATCAAAAATTGTCCCACGTGCCATTTTTAGGTAAATTTATGCAAATTAGGATCGCCATTACAGAAAAATATAGTTTTCACCTTATCTCAACAACAAGAAACAAAAATTGTTCTTCTAGAGCCATTAAGACCGCTTGCCATGCATATTTGTATTGTTGTTATGCTTCGGATCCAAGATGGTAGCCAACATGGCCGCCTCAAAGATCTACAAAGTATAAAAGTGCTAAATGCCTGTTTTATTTAGTCGTATAGTCATAACATGGGAAAATAAATTAAGGAATATATGTCTTCGACCATTAGAAACTCATATCTGCCTGTTTTGCTTAGTGAGTATATTTAACATTCAATATGGCGGCCAATTTGTCCGCCTTCAAAATGTGTTAAAACACACCCCCTATTTTGAGGTTTAAGATAAACAAAAATGTCCCCCTTGTTTTACATAGAAAACTTAAATCGTCTCAAAAATCATAACTGGGTCACAAATAGAAGGCAGGCCTCAGTTATTCTGTGCATATTGATATGGGGCCGAGTTGGTTTGGGTCCGAGTTGGTTTGGGTCCGAGTTGGTCATGGATTTGGGGCCGAGTTGGTTTGGGGCCGAGTTGGTTTGGGGCCGAGTTGGTTTTGGATTTGGGGCCGAGTTGGTAGGAGCTTGTGGCCGAGTTGGTATGGGGCCGAGTTGGTGTGGGTCCGAGTTGACTGTGGCCGAGTTGGTTTGGGGCCGAGTTGACTGGAAATCCCCAAAACGTACCCTAAGCGCGTATTTCACTTGACAAGCACGTATTTCGGTTGATTTTGCTACCCTAAACAAGTACTTTGGGCTTGGTTTTGCTACCCTTAACAAGTGTTTTGGTTTAATTTTAAAACCCTAAACAAGTAATTTGCATGAGAGTTTAAAAATACACCCTAAACAAGTATTTTGACATAATTTTGCTACCCTAAACGAGTATGTTTATAAAATGTACCTCTAACCACTTTACAGGCTATAGGCTCTTATTGTAACTGGCCCTGATAAAGGAAATTTTTACACATGATTTCATTGGATTTTTTTTATTTCACTATTTTGTGTAAAAACATCAATTTGCGCATTATCTACAGCCTAATATGTCTAAAATTTAAATCCATTATTCATCATCATCAAATACAAACAGGTAATAATGACGATATCGAGATTTCATTTCAAGCTCAATAGAAACAAGTCCAAAATACAACCAATATCAAGTTATCTTGTCAAGGAACATGTGGCAGATCGGTATATGGTAAGCGACATTTCCGTTAGTTCGTGGGGAGAAGGGGTGTTCGTGAACCCCCTGAAATCAATTTCTAATAATGTCTCTATATACAGAACAAGAACAAAATGCGTTGAAAGATTAGACATGTTAAAAAAATCAAAAATTGTCCCACGTGCCATTGTTAGGTCAAATTTATGCCCAATTGGATCGCCATTACAGAAAAATAGTTTACACCTTATCTCAACAACAAGAAACATAAAATTGATTTTCTAGAGCCATTAAGACCGTTGCCATGATATTGTATGGTTGTTATGTTCGGATCCCAGATGGTTAAGCCAACATGGCCGACCTCAAAGATCTACCAAGTAAAAAGGCTAAATGCTGTTTTATTTAGTCTATAGTCATAAATGGGAAAATAAATTAAGGAATTATGTCTTCGACCATTAGCAACTCATATCTGCTTGTTGTGCTTCGTGAGTATATTTAACATTCAATTTGGCGGCCCAATTATGGCCCGCCTTCAAAAGTGTTAAAACACACCCCCTGCTTTTGAGGTTTAGATATAAACAAAAATGTCTCCCTTGTTTTACATAGAAAACTAAATCGTCATCAAAAATCATAATGGGTCACAAATAGAAGGAGGCCTCAGCGTATTATGTGCTATTGATATGGGGCCGAGTTGGTTTGGGTACGAGTTGCGTTGGAGTCCGAGTTGGTCATGGATTTGGGGCGAGTTGGTTTGGGGCCCGAGTTCGGTTTGGGCCGAGTTGGTTTTGGATTGGGCCGAGTTAGATGGTTTAGGGCTTGGGCCGAGGTGGTATGGGGCCGAGTTGGTGTGGGACCGAGCAGGTGACTGTGGCCGAGTTGGTTTGCGGGCCCGAGTTGACTGGAAGGAAAATCCCCAAAAGTACCCTAAGCGCGATTCACTTGACAGCACGTATTGCGGTTCTTGTGATTTGGCTACCCTAAACAAGTACTTGGGTTTGATTTTTTGACTCCCGCTTAACAAGTGTTTTGGTTTAATTTTAAAACCGTAAACAACGGTAATTGCATGTGCGAGTGTAAAATACACCCTAAGACACGTATTTTGACAGTAATTTGCTCACCCTAAACGAGTAGGTTTATAAAAGGTCCTTTAACCCCTTTACAGGCTATAGGCTCTTATTGCATGGCCCTAGCCTGATAAAGGAAATTTTTACACCTATTTCAGGATTTTTGTTATTGAGATTTTGTGTAAAAAAAACATCAATTTGGCATATCTACAGGCCTACTCTGTCTAAAATTTAAATCATTACATTTAAATTTCAAGTCTTTTTAAAGTTAATGGTCCTATTTCTTTGAAATACTGGGTTTACGGGTTTGTCGACTTCGTCGTAATTGAGTTTTTTTCCTGCCCTATCCAGCCATGTCATGGAACTAAGTGAAACCCGGACTAAATATCCAGGACTCACGTATTTGATTGACTAAATTGAGACAGACCCTAAGTCTGTTTTTACGCAATAGGCCTACATTAACGATCATTCTTAGTGAGGAGCTCAACGACATCGAGAAATAGAAAATACGGATGAAAGCGGTTTTAAATCACTCGGGGAAATAGTATTATTTGAAAGCAGAAGAAAATCGGGAACAAACCCCATATTTCCAACATTTCAATGTAATTTTTTACAAGTACTCAAAATATCACACCCTAACACGTATTTTGGACTTGAAAAGCATTACCCTTAATTTGACTTTTTGACGATTTTGATACTAAACAATGTACGCGATACATAGCCCTGATCTCAAAAAAAGACCCTTACTTACGCGTTTTGTAACCACGAGCCATGATATCCACCTTGGAATACAAGTGGCCCCCGGGACGAATTTTTCCATTTACAAAACAAAACCAACAAACAGGTTTATCCGACCAGAAAATTGAGGACTGTTCGAATTGCTTGCACCACAATGTTGTTGTATCTGAAGGGGCGTGATCTATGGGGAGGGGGCAGGGGAAAACACAGCACCTTGATCGACAAGCTTGGACGTTGTGTCAGCCAACCTCACGGCATGTACAACAATCACAACAATGATTCAAGATACATCGATTCAATATTCAACTGAGAAAAAAAAAGTATGCAATTTGAAACCCGCGATAAAGCAGTAGAACCCAGCAGGAAGTATGTACTATTTAAACACCTGTCGCATTATAAACAGTCAATTGCCTGGATTCGTTGATTAGGGTGCGGGGTGGTAATAAAAACGTCATGATTGCATGCAAATAAATTGGAGACCCAAGTAATTTATCACAATACGATTGCACTAAGCAATGCCTAAAATTAAGTAAAATAACATTGTTATCCTATTAAATCGAATAGTTTGATATTTATTTTCTCCCGGATGTTCCTTAAAAATAATTTCTTTAATCATTTTGCGACACCCCTAATTTGAGTTAGTCGAACAGTCCATCTTATGCTAATCGATTACCGTCTCGTTGGAGATCATGTACACAATCAATCAGGAAGTTAGTAAGTGATCAAATGGCAGCCGTGTAGGATGTCCTGAACACTTTGTACGAAATTAGAGGCAGGGTGGCGGCCAAGCCTCATCATATAGCAAACTCACCAAAAATGTCAAAGAAATTACAGCAATACGAGTGCAAACCACCAACACCCAATTTGGGTGCTTGATGTGAGTCGTATTGTTGTGTGGTGTTCCAGGACCCCTAATGACCTCGTCATCGTTCGTTATTATACAAAAAAATTCAGAAATAACATTTCCAGCTTGGAGTGCTCTTCAACTCCAACGGTTTTGAATGAGAAAAATCCTTGAAACATATTAAAAAATTCAGAATTTTTCGTCAAGATTGGCTTTTAGTGTTAAACCACATGGCACCGTCTGAACTTGTAATTCTTGCGCCGCCTCTCCCACTGGAATTAGTAAACCTGATTTTCGCATTAACTTAGGGATCAAGATCAAATTTGAGAGGTCGGCCCACATTCCACAAGTGTCAAGGAGAGTCCAAGTCCCCAGCAATTCTGGTTGACTGAGAATTGGGAGTTGGCTGAGCATGGCGGATACTGAGCCAAACAAATCCACTCGTTGAAAGATGGTACCAAACAGGGGGACCAGTGCCGATCCGAAAAACAAAATTCGCCGGCAGCTAACGCTGGGGAAAATATCAAGGAAAAACAGGTAAAGTAGTAATGCTTTCTCCTGAAAATTCAATTATATAACAAAGTGTGAGCAATTGGTACAGTGGTATATGTCCCTATGTGCTGTAAAAACGTTGATTTTGTGAAAACGACGAGTGTGAGTGTAACGGCCTCTCTGACACAGGCCTCTGATGTAGGCTGTGACTTATTATAATATAAGCAGTGGAGTGGAAGTATGAACGGACCTTTAAAGGGGCATTTCGTGATCCACAGCCTTCTCCCCCGACTTGCCTCAAAAAAGTTGAGATTTTCATATCATCTGAACCGTTAACATTAGTAATCCATGTGTGCCAAATCTAGTACAGGGAACCTTTACGTCATTTTTTGACATTGGTCGTCGGCACGACGTAAAGGCCAATAATGCACAAGAATCCACACATTGTTTTCATCCAAACGGCGAAAAAAAGTACTAATTGGATGAATTTTCAACGTAGAATCATTTACTCCCTAAAACTGTCATGAGTGAGTGGTTGCCAGTTTCGGAGTTTGACGGGTCAAAGGTTGACACACGTTCGTTTGTTGGTCAACAAAACAACGTGTGGATTCTTGTTCTGTAGTATTGTAAGATCCTGTGTGAGGTAAGTTTGAAAAATCTTGATAATGTCAGATGACTTTAAATTTGCCATTTGCTTATTGTTGATACCAAGTCCATGTACAGCGGCATAACCTTTACGTTAGCTGATATACGATAATGTCCAAATGTTAAAAGATGAATGAAAGACAAAAAGGTTATGCTCAGCAGAACTAGTGCAAATTCAGTCGTGTCTGTAAGAAATTTGCAATTTTGTATTTTCTGTCCGTAAACAGACAGAAATTATAGCACAGTGGCCTATGGGACCGTGGGAAACGAGCATTTGCTCATACCACAAAACCGCAAAGTTGGGATCAGCTCAAAACTTGTGAATAAGCTTTTTTCAGGGATATCTAGTGAAAAATGAATAAAACAGAATGTGCTGGAATCACGAAATGCACCTTTAAGATCCGTTCATACTTCCACTGCAATGCTGCTGCACTGTCGATATATCGATCACTTTCTGCTGCAGCTTGACGCAACCCACTGCAAGTGCATTGGAAGTTAAAATGAAACTTTGTTGCAGTACTGCATTGCACTGTGGGCAGAGACTATCTAGGCAATGCAACGTACTGCACTGCAGTGCAGTGGGAGTGGACCTTCAATTTATCCATTTTTGGTTCCTTAGGAAATTTGGCTTTGCATTTTGCTGGAAATGTGCCTCTGATGTAGGCTGTGACTGAGTGACACTCAGTCACAGCCTAGTCCCAATAATTGTGACTACACATTTGACATTTATTTTAGGCTAATGAAATGAAATTGTTAGTTTCCCGTCGCCCGACCGCGTCCGATTTTCCTTTCCGCTAGAAATTTTCATTATTTGAAAAATATTTCATTATTTATTGGTTTTAACTCTTCATCCACAGTATTTGACCAAGAAACATTTCCTAAGCAATCAAGCACTCTGTGACCACGTTTTTGATCACATTTATCATTATGAAACAGAGTAAAAATAGTAGTTCCAACATCACTTTTCTCCCGACTTTTAATCAAAGTCGCATTATATTTAATTACCCAGGTCGGCAATGTATACCGCAATAAAGGTATTAAAAATCATTAGGTATCTCACATAGTACCCATATTTTCATTGAAAGGGTTTTTGAGTTTTCTAACAGGTGAATTCTAACAGTTTAGTCATTTTCCCAAAAGTTTTTTTTTTGGGGGGGGGGCGATCATTCTCCCCAAATTCCACTAAAGAGGCAAAAGGGCCAATACAGTAGCCTATGGGAACTGAAACAACACAGGAAACACAAGAGAAATACAGAATGGAGGGCCATCAGAATGGACTGTAATTTTCAGCATAGGTGTTTGTGGTTTTTTATAGGAGTAGGGAAAAGGTCTCATATGATCACACCCAATCTCTGAATATCCCTCCAAAATTGATCTCAGCATGTAACCTTTAAAAGGCACTCAGTGATCTGCCCGAAAGAGTCAAAATATTCGAAAATTACAGGAGTAGCTTAAAAGTGAAGGATAAGTCTGAAGAATTCTCATAAGTATTTCTTCCTCATGAAAAATTTACAAAAAACAGCATCAATTTTCAAAGATATGAATCTCCATTTAATTACGCGTGTTGCATGTAGTAAGTGTCCGTACCGACAGCAATGACAAAAATCTGATTTTGTCTTTACCAGGCTGCTTTCAGTATACTTGCAGGGTTGTTAGATAATAAACTGGTAACAAGAATGCACAAATCTTATTTTGATCATTTTTTTTTTTTTATGATTTATCAAAATCACAGATAGTGCCATTAAGTGTATTTGTTACTATTGTGATGTTCCACTGTTCACCTAAGTGCAATACTGTATTATTCAGGTTTTGTCACTTGTATTTTAGGCTTCTTACCCCCTAAAAACAAGAATACTGAAAGTTTTGAGATAATGAAATTTTACAAAATACTGATAATGAAATTGTCACCGAGTGCCTCGTCGAAAACAGTGGGACGGGAAACTAACAATTTCATGTCATTAGCCTTAACATTGGTGCATTATCATACATTGTATCACTGCAATGTTAAAAACGTCAAATGTGTAGTCACAATTATTGGGACTAAGTCACAGCTAGCTCGTTCCGTAGCGTTGCACGTCATCCGTACCTACCTCCTACAACGCTACGCACGGGAGTGTATTGAAAAAGCCAGGGTGGGTGTGCAGTGGATCCGATGCGGAATAAGCAAATTCAGAATCAGTACAAAAACAACACTTATTGAAAATCTTTACCTTTGATGTAGTCCTAAATTATATTTATATATTTATACGCACGTTGTTTCCTTGACTAATTTTCCATTCATGGTTAAAATCTGATGATTTTGAAACAGTGATTTCTTAACCGTTAAAAAATCTCAATTTAAACATAGCAGTCGCCCCACTAGATCAGTGAGTCGCCCCTGGATTGTTCCCAGTTTATTTTCTTTAGAATAGGTACGAGCACGCTTATTTTCGCTGATTACCAAAATAATCACGAACATACACCCGGACGCGTGGGAGACGACACGTTAGCTATTAATTTGTTCAAGTTTTCGGTGCTTTTAAGGGTCAACATTTTACGGATTTAAGCATGAGCTGTGCACCGTTTGTATTTTTAAAATCGAGCTAGTAGGGATGCTAAGACATCAAAGTTTTCATATATGGATGGATTTCGTGTCATAAAGGACTCTAAGTATACCAAAAATTCTTGACTTTGTGGCACAGTGGACCCCGGTGTTTGAATGAACTACCGCTCTGGCTTAGGGAGAGAAGATAGTTGGGGCTATCGTAGCGGAAAAAGCCAGAGCAACCTCGGGCTAATAGTAAATCAGTTAAATCTGATGGACACTGGACAGTGACCATTCTTCACTACTGTATCGAGAATGACCAGCGAGCTGTGATGTGATTTGATTGAATTTCCATTTTATCACTAGGAGCACCACTATAATTTATGAAACGCCAGGGCAAATTGCCACAAATTAGGCAAATTCATCAAAAATCTCTTCCATACAGAAAAATACTCTGCATGTAAATACATGTTGAATCGGTAGAGTATGCATCCTAGTAACCATAAAAATGCCAGATTTTGATAGGAAAAACCAAACTTACGTGATATATTCATCCAAAGAGTCTCAAAAGTCTTGATGAAAAATCTCCCAGTCGATTGCAGGCGATGACGTCATCGGAATTCCCTTAGTTTTCGAGCATGTGCAATTCAAGCGGAGAGCAAATCGGTGAGTAGAACTCGATGTGTGATGTGATTAATATAATGAAGACCCAAACATCAACAAATCCTACAAAATCCCATAAGCACCGAGTGAGAAAAAGTCCCTTATGTAGCAATTGCATCCCCATATGAACACCCCCATGGATAGGCCAGTGACAGACAGTCATAGCAGGTCTGTTACCTCGTCATTGGCCAAATTTCACATCTTTCTCCTTCCTTCTCCGCTATTCCTTCTTCCTCCCGGACCTCATGTAGGGGGCTAAAACAATGGAGGCGTTAGGATGAAAGGTTGGTACCGATCAAGAGTCCTATATATTTTCCAATGGATGTTTTCTCCCAAAACCACTGATTATAAATTTTGAGTTAAATTGATCAGCCATTTGGAGAGAGCAAAATTGTGGTACCAATTGGTCTCATAGGACAGTTTAATGCAAATTAATGTGGTTCACAGCTTCTGGAGAAGATTTTACATGTAGGCTATTTTCCTGGGCCTTAAAGCAATAATCGCACTTTTTTGAAAGCGCCCTCAATTTTTCAAAAATTTTATGAGATTCTTATCACGTTTGCATTGTACTGGCTAGTAAACATACTGTGAATGTTAAGCTCGCAAATCAGGGGTTGATTTAGAAAATTATGTTACATTTATGCACAACCCTGATTTTTCCTCAAATTGGGCTGAAAATAGAAAATTTTACATACACAGGGAAAATTCTGGCTGCACAGAGCCAAAGTTACATGCATTTGTGCTGGTGCCTGTAAAACCCCTCTAAATTGAACCCTGTCGCAATGTCTATCTTCTTCGCAAACGAAGGCATTGAATAATCAAAAAAAAATAAATATCGGAGATCGTGCGATAATAATTCAGCGGCTGCTGGAAACGGCCTTCCAATATGAAATAAGCCGGGAAAATAGCTCATGACTGTCCCTACACTCATCCTTTATTTTGTTGTATTGATTCAGACAAGTCAGGTTATAGGTCATGTTTCTTGAGGTGGCCCACTATTTCAGTATGAACGGACATAAACTTAGTATTTCCAGCGCTGCCGATAAATACAGTACAATCTGGGAGCCCCATTCTACTTCCAATCGCTTTATTTTAGGATCGAATACCTACACATTTTAGCATATCATCGTTTGCAAGTGTAGTTTTTCTAGACAAGTAACCGTACCAACATAACTGTGGCAAAATATCAATTTGTGAAATTGGGGTGCTCTTCAAAAATTGTGGGCTGTTATTGCTCAGGCTTTAATTTTCACTAAGGGTAATGTGAAAAATATGATCAATGCAACATATGAGAACAGCTGATGTGAAAAATAGTTAAATGTGGGTTACCCGATCGTGTTCCGATTTTCCCAAATGTTTACTCCAAAAACAGCCGATTACGATTTTGAGTTAATTGGTATTGCCGTTCGGATAGAGCAAAAATGTGTTCTAAATTGACTGCATTTGGAGGCATTTTTTAATCCATCCTGGTCTTAAATTCACTGGGGTAATGAGAAAAATATGAACTTTCTTTTGATACTAAATGTCCATTTTTGATGGAGTAAAATGGGGGGGCATCAAGTTGTTCAATTGGTCATCCACCTAGTAAGCATAAGGTCTAAAATGTTGTTTGCCATTACCCTAACCCTGACCGGTCGTTTTGGCCACGCCCGGCCCGACGGCCCAAATGCAACGAAGGGCAATCTATTTTTATTTTTAACGGCCACGATGCAAGCGAAGCCAAGTTTTGCGTTCATTGCATCACGGTCTCGCCTTTTGTCCCGCACAAGAATTAAGTAGCGTAAAGTCAATAACGCCAGATGCAACGAAAAACACCACGCCATTATTCCCGGAAGACGGCGCAAATGCAACGAAAAACACTCGCGTCATTTTTCCCCCGGAAGACGGCCCAGATTCAACGAAAATCATCGCGCCATTTTCCCGGAAAGACGTCCCCAGATGCAACGAGAAACATCGCGTGCGAAGGCAATAAAAACAGGGATAATAACTAAACTAATAAAAAATAACTAAATATGATGCGTACTGCACACTGATTTGCATGAATTTGGACTTATATCGCCATTCCTGAGTGGCGCTATACGCTACTCATAGTCGTGGCGTGGCGCTACTAAGCTACGTCATGCTCCGGTTTACGTCATGAATACGTTTATGCAATAAAAAATATCTTACTCGAAAATGGTGGCGCGATCAACCATTGAATCGAAATTGTCTCTGGGCATTTGGTACACCGTTCACCCGCCTGATGAATAGCATTGCGCTTCTGCGTGCAACCGTCCGACATGCAGTGAAAGCCATCGCCTCATTTTTCCCTGAAAGACGGCCCAAATGCACGGGACATTGCGTCATTTTCCGTAAAGACGGCCCAAGTCACGAGGAACTACGCGTCATTTTCCTTAAGAGACGGCCCAAATGCAACGGAACTCGCGTCATTTTCCGGTAAGACGGCCCGATGCAATGAGGGCCAATGAGTAGTCATTTGCGCGACAAAAATAGTTGTTGACGGCCGATGTAACGCAAAACATTTTCCGACCGGTCCTCGAAAACGTTTTCTTTGGCGCTCATTGCCGTCGGTCCGTTGTAGGGTTAAACTGGAGGAAAAAATTAGGTTTGGTTGGTCCGATGACAGATTTTCTTTTGTAGATAAACTTCACACGGTTTTACTCTCAAATTAGTAAACTTACATAACATATATATGCTATTATATAAAACTTTTTCAGTGAAATATATCAAAATTCTTTTATTTGTTTGTAGTTGCTAGCAAATTTAAAAGAGTTTGTGTGTAAATCAAGAATAAGTGGTTTTATTTCAATGGGTTAAGATTGTATGGTTACTAAAATGCAGGGTGGCACCAGGGTAAAATCAGTGAGAGCGAAAATCATAGAGGGGGGGGCGAAACAGGTACACGTCCCGCATATGTTAAAATGTTATTTTTTACACAACTTATGGCTTAAAGGCTAAACCATCGTTTTTTTCTAAATTTTTGAATTCTCAGGGTGACAGCTTCCCCGTCTACCCTCCTGGCGCTGCCGCTGTGCAAAGAAAAACTGCAAACCTAAACCAACCTTGTTTTGGACTTGCCTGCCATCGTAATCGGTCCATATAATATAAAACCATGCTTTTGACTTTCTTCGTGCACAAGCCAGACAAATTCATGAAAGAAACTTCATGAGGCATTTTTTATGTACAAGCATTTGAAATATTGTTTCTAGACTGATTTTTTTATGTATCACGAAAATGCCGTTGCTTGCTGTATTTTGAGTGCAAAGGGCTCAACATTCGGCAATTCAAAATGGCCGCCAAAATACCACTAAATTATGTTAAAGAGATATGAATTCGTAGGTTTCACAGTTGCAGACATTAAATCTTACTAGGTCTATCACAGATTTGTGCCCCTGATTATATTACACTACTTATAAATCATAACATATAGCCTCAAGGGGTAAAATTGAACCAAATTCAAGATGGGGCCACCAAAATATCATACAAACTTAACAACTTATTTTAGGCGTACAATCCCACAATAAGTCGTTTATTAACATACTGTCTCTCGAAGGTGAGTATATTGGTTAGTATATTATTATCAACTTCTAAGTTTAAGTTGTAGCCCAAGGGGTAAATGTTGATCAATTCAAAATGGGCAACAGTACTAGACAGAGACCTATGTATAGGGGTCTAAACCAGATTGTTGTAAAAGGTACTACCTGTGTTAGTATAAGTGTTTAATACAACTTTCAGACTTATATTTTGGTATATCAGTTAACTTTCTGGCTTAGAGTGCAAAGGATCAAACATTTACAAAAAAATGCATTTAAAATGATTTCAAAACAATATTATCCCATGTGTTAAAAATTGGAGTGGTATTACTTCAACTAGTCGTCTGCCATCAGAAGTACTGTATTGGCAAGTCCAAAGACTGACAAAGTTCTTTACTACATGATTTCCATTTCTCGTACTTGGATAGATACAGAGAAGTGTATGTTATAAGTCATTTGATTATATGCATGCAAAGTAAAAATTAAAGACTAGGAATGCTGGATTCTGCATCTTTCTTTCAAGGGATATAAACAATGACATTAAAAAGCCAATAGCATATCTCCCAATATCAGAATTACCGTTATCCCATAATTAAGTGAAGGAAATATGTGGCCATTAAAATTTGCTCTTTATCCTTTGAATTACTTTTGAGAACTAAGTGAGCAACAGACATTCCAAATGAGATCGGCATACCAATTTCAGTTAAAATAAGGACTAACAGATACATTATGAATCTAACCTTTGACTAAGTAAAAGAAACGAAGATCTTCTAAGTGCTGACACCATAACTTTAAACTATTATTTTTTTTTATCTTTTAACCTCAAATAGAAAGTCTGACATTTATTTGTCATCTATTTCCTTCACAATTCACATACAAACATATACATAAATATTTAAGTATTACTTCAAAATTTCAAGAAGTTTTGAGTACGGTCCACAAATTCATGCATTTTAAGTAATCGTTTATTTGTTTTTCCGCTAGTTGAATAATTTTAATCTCTAATTGAAACAAGTAGAAAACAGGAAAATGGTTCATTTTATATCAGTTTCATTATGGGCTGAATATGATCCAAAAATTATTGAAACGTTTATTAAATCGCAATCGTTTTTTTTTCGCTGTTCCAACCATCTTTTCTAACTTCCAAGGAAGAGTTCATCAAGAATATATACAATCCCTAAACTGATGTCAAAATAATATATTTTAGAACACCATACAAAATTGTTATAATCTTCAGTACATTACAAAGTACTTCATCTGTTACAGAAAGTTCATTAGTAGCAGAGTCGGCGTACAGGTAATGAGATATATAAAGAATGAATTGGAAGTAAGCTATTTGTTTGAACTCATCTTCTCTGTTTGAACATAAAGAAGTTATCACAATTTATTCCATATTATAAATTTTATCTTCTCAGTAACTAATGCAGAAAGGTTTTTGTTTGTTAAGATTCACAATGATAGATGTCGTATCGAAGTGAGCAAGAACACAGAAAAAATATACAGCTTTCAAAACTTAAATGGAAATATGAGTACTACTATTTTTAAAAGCACTGAGGTCTCGATCCTTATTCTTCGTACGGCGGGGTTAGAATTGCATGAATTACCTAATCTACCTTTTTAAACAAGTTATTTAACTTTCTCAAAGAAGCATCTTATTGTGCAATGACCTTTTTGATATATAGTGAGTTCCAGCATATAGGAAGCGTGAGATTGAAGAGTTTTTATAAAGGCCAAAAAAAAAAAAAAAATGGTTTGTCTCAAGGCTGACGCGGAGCGTTTGTAAATTTCGCCGAAAATTGAAAAAAAAGTTATGCGGAACTTTTTTTTATTTTTTTTTTCAAAAAAAAAAAAGAATGAACTCCGAATTTTTGTTTGTGAAAACTGAAATTGTGAAAATTGCACGTTCAGCAATCTGCGACTTCGGCGGTGTGAAAAACTGACTATTTTTCGTGACGTTGAAGTGCCGAGACGATTACTTCCTGGGCCAGAGTGTGAAGTGAAAAACACTCCACCACCAAATAAATGGCAATATGCTTCCGGTAAAGTGTGCGGGTGGAAATGTGGCACTAAAGTGGCTTGTTTAGATCGCATATCGCACAAATTGGAAGACCCCCATACATTAAACTACATATTAAAGTTTTATCGATGTGGCAATCCATTGATATAGGATTCCTTGCAAAAAAATATTGCCGGCTTCAGTTCAAAATCGCGCATTCAACAGAGGTATATTTACGTGTATTTAAAGCGTCACTTTATTTTACTGGCCGGTGTGCGGGTCATAGATCAATTGCAACGTCGCGTTTATTAAAGTGTTGGAAAGTACCGAGTGGATACAGTTATCTTTTAAAGTTAAAGTTGAATCTGCCCAACGATTAAACAAATGGAGCATCCACAAACGATACGACAAAACTCTTACAGATATTGCAATTGAATCTTGGTTGGGGGAAAAACCATGTGTGGTCTTGAGGCAGGAATCGCTTGATTTGATACTGCCATGACTGCAGAATTCGAACCATGGTAGGGTACAGCACAGGTGAATAGTGATCAGTGGGCGCATGCACATTAATATTTTATTTATTTAGTTAAAAATTAAACAAAAAAAAAAATACCGCCCATACCGCATTACTTTTCAAGCCACCATCAGCTGTGAGACAACATTTTTTTTTTTTGGCAATAGTGGATGGCCAGACCCATCAAAAGTAGCCTTATTGGTATCACCACCTGGGGGGGGGGCAAAGACGGCCACTGATACAGGGTTGCCTAACACTATGACGTACAAAAAATGTATGATGGCCATCTGTAGGGTTTTAGCTTCTTAAGTGAGCTAGGGGCTCACAAGAGATTATACAGGGGTCAAAATTGACAAAGTGGCCAATGTTGTTGAATTACCTACCCAATTGTTCGTATGATACAAGGATTAAAAAAATGTATAGTTTATACTATCACCGAATTACCCTATGGAGTTATAAGCCGAAACCGTTATTTATAGGTCAAAGGTTTTAAATTTAGCTTCTACAGGGGTCAAATACATAGAAAAACGCTTCAATTTCAGTGGAAACGGTCTCATATTATTTGATGAATTACAAGTAAAATAAGTTATAGTTTGCCAATGTACAATGTCTAGTGACCACGACCATGTACGACATTTAAATGTTTTCCACTACTGATGTTTTTCTGTTTCCAATTGAGATTCTCTGCTACTTTTTATCCTTACTGAAATAAATTTCTAGACATTTAACAGGGCTTTCTGCATCTATGAATAAAACGGACAATACGGCAAACATTTCAACAATGATTTGGAGCATTTAAGATGTTTGACCTGTGTATTTGAAAAAAATGGAGGAGTAACTAATACCTACATTTGGGTTAATACCAGAGGTGTTTTGAATCCATCCACAATGCACTAGTTTGGGGAAAGTTCACCTCAATAGGGTATGTACCAATAAACGTCCTATACCAACACATAAAAATTGCAGACTTTTTAACGCTCATTAGGCCCACAAAAGCATAGTACTTAGGAATTTTTTAGATGATATCAAAAACAGGTATATTGTGTTTCATAACTTTGAAACATTTTTATCCTAAGTACGGACATGTGTTGAGTACAGTACGGTATAGGCATGTTGCGAGGCATCATGGGATGATTCAAAACACCCTCTGGGTTAATACAACTACCAAAAAGTGTCAAAAACCTTTTCTGTTTAGTATGGGTAAACGATGACGTTTGCCCTGGGTCCATGCGCCTTGCTCTAATTGCGTCTTGATAGGGATACGGCATCTCGAGCCACTAGCATAACTATTACTAATTTTGCAGTGTGGTTTTGTCAGCATTTTTAAAGATCCCACATGTTTCGTTTAATCGAAGGTAAGACCATAATATCTCTTAGTCTAGTTTGACTGACATTTAGGAATGCCGATCTCATTTTTTGAAGTGCGTTGCAAAGAAACAAGCTACTGACTCTCACATGTCGTGCGGGCCAATCAATAATAATGGGAAAGGATTTACTCATGAGGATTCCCTTCACTTCCTACGGACTATATTGGAAGATAGGCTGTTAGGCATTTCCAAATGTCTAGCAAGCCATTTCGAAGATCCAGACATTATTATAGTCTCCAATTTATATATTGTATCGAAGTATGGACATATAGCGAGGCCTACCAAAGGACTATACACAAAATTTAACAACGCATAATAGTAGGCTAAGTTCTATTTTTATTCTAAGACAAGAAGTAGAATGTCTGGCATTAGATTTGAAATCGCCTCAAGTGGTAGTCTTCCTTCACTGGATACCTGTACCTGTCCTTTCTTTATAAAATAAATAAAATCACATTTGAGGAAGTTATTATTTCATTTTATTACGTCAGTATTTTGGCGGACATGTTGAATTTTCGCCAATTTGGGCTCGTGTGGAAAGAACTTATGCTTGTTAGTTACTGAAAATATGTCAGCTTCAAGGGACGGATAATAGAATTAAGCGGATAACTTTTAAAAGTAGAAATGCATTAATTACATTTGGCGGCATTTGATTTTTTACATTTTGACCCCGTTGCAATCAAAATTCAGCAAAACCACCGGCATTTTCGTAATCAGCACCAAAAAAATCAAGTCTAGAAAAAGTTGTTGTTTAAAACGCTTCTACTAAAAAATGCCTGTAACTTCCGTAAGTAAGCATTTTTTTAGGAATCTGTCTAGTTGTACAACAGAAAACATACTAAATCATTCATCTTATAGATAAAGACTCGTATCTATTGCGTATTCACTAGTTCAGGGTGATCTAATGTATGGTTAGATTCAAATATTTAAACTAGGGAATTTCGCGGTTCTAGGCTTCGCGCTCGTATATTCAAAGAATATAAGGTGGTGCCGACCGCCCCAGGACCTTTGACCCTGGCAACATGCCTTGATTCATCAACATATGAGGATCGCATGGTGCACCTGATGCCAAAAGTTTTGTTCCAATTGAACATTTCAAGTTAGTTTTCAATTAGATCAATTTTACATTTTAGCCCATTTGTAAACTGACCTCAAAGACCTTTGACCCTGGCCAACATGACCTTTACCTCAGCAACATATGAGGATTCCATTGTGCACCTATGACAGCAGTGTTGGTTTCAATTGAAGTGAAAACTTTTCAATTGAGGTCAATTAAAGGGTATATTTCGTGATTCTAACGATTTGTTTTGTTCAGTTTCGCTAGATCTCCTTGAGAAAAGCTTATTCCCAAATTTTCAGTTTGATTATGATCTTGCGTTTTGGGGTATGAGCAAAGGTTCGTTATCACAATCGCCCAATAGACCACGTACAGAATTTCTTCCGTTTACGGCCCGAAAAAATACAAAATCACGAATTTCTTGCAGAGGGCGATTAAATTTGAACGTCAGAGGCACTCATACTATACTTAGCCCGACGTTCAGATAAATATAAAAATCTCAACTTTTTTGAGGTATGGTCGGGGGGGGGGACGAGGCTGTGGATCACGAAATGCCCCTTTAAAAAAAAACTACCAGATTTGTTGACACACACATCCACCCACACATCCCACACACACATCAACATACACACGCACAAAAGGATTGCTAAGTGGTCCTGCAAGCTATAGTGGGGCCCACAAAAACCGGGGGGTTCGACAAAAATTGGGCGCTTTCTGAAAATCTCCTCATCGTCTGTAAGTGAATCAGTATTTGCTGGATATGTGAACAGTGTTCTTTAAGAAATACAAGCAGGGTCAAGAAAAAAACTGGCCGCTTGACTAATAATGAGACAATTCAACTGTTCACAGTTTATCCATGAACCGTTTATCCATTTAAGACTTTGTTATTGGCTGACCGTACTACCAGACCAAAATTTCTAATTAAAGACAATGAGTGGCTGACTGGTATGGTAACTTACCGTACCTTTATTACGTATCTACTGGCACCAGTCAGATCATTTTTCTACAGGGTGTTTCCAACAAAAAGAAGGTACTGTTGGTTGTAATTATATAAAGTGAAACTCAAGGTCAAGTGGAAAGCCAATGGTCTCTTGTTGGAAGCAAAGAGGTAAGGGGGATATTGTTGCAATTTTCCATAGTTTTGTTGAGTTTTTTGTTTGAGCGATTCTTTCTAAATATCAGGTTGGGTTATTGTGTTCCATTTTCAAGGCAGAGGCAGGGTTTTTACATGTAGTTGGTTAACAGTCTGAAGTACTTGGTCGATGTGTGTGTGAAGATGAACAGGTCGGAAGCCGACATAGAGGTAATTTTAAGTTTTCGTTTTTAATTGTATCCAAAAAAGGGAGTGGTCCTTTCAAGTTAATGCATTTCAGTATTCTAGCACCATCTTGTTTTGTTTATGGTTCATACCGGTACCTTGCGAAAAGCTTATTGTCAAATTTCAGTTGATTTTGATGTTGTGCATTTTGTACGTGCTGTGAGCAAGGTTTGTATCACAGTGTCTTGTACCTGTAGGCGCACTGTGCACAGTGTATTTCTGTCTGTTTATGGATTTTTTTTTTTTTTTAATACACTTCTTGCTTAAGTGAAGAATTTGTGTATCGGATTGGTCTTCTTCTATAGGATAACTATTACAGCTAGTGCAAAAAGATCAACATAGTTATGGTGGGATGAGCTGTGGGATCACTAAATGCCCTCACATGTAATTTAACATATTTTTTTCACAAGTTTTGTGATTTACTGTCAAGCTTATGTCAAACAGATCTGTACTTGTCATTGACACAGGATCAGAAAAAATTATAGTGGCAAAGCATATATATGAATTGAATTTTATAGTGCTTGTACCTTCCTTTAGTCAGTGGACATCAGTATTTGCAGTAAACGCCGCATGAAAAGACGTGCTTTGATTTAAAGTGCTGACATAACCCATGCGCCCCCGCACGTCTGGTCGCCCCGGATGTTGATGGCCGATTTGAATTCACTTTTTCTGTGGGATGGCATGTTCTACCCCCCCAGTGTGTATGCTCCCACACAATCTTTGGATCGAAGGGACGCACCATTTGACTTCAAGGGGGGTGTTGAAGTTTTTCTAAAAAAAAAAACTTCCCCCCCATATGATCAAAAAAAAAAACTTTCCCCACTTTCCATTAAAAAAAAAAACTTTACCCGACCCTTATTACGAGAACAGCGGCCTCAAGTAGGCAAAAAAAAAATGCCAGCCTATGACTTGAAGACAAAAAAAAAACTTGCCTCCAAACGCCACGAAAAAAAAAACTTGCCTCACCCAACTTCCAAACACGCCCCTTGGAAGTCTATGTGCGTCCCTAAGCAGTGTGGGTGTATCTCAAGGTAGAAGAGGAAAAACATTCTTAACCCTAACCCGGACCTGGTCATTTTGCCGACCAACTGGCCCAATGCAACGAGGTGCAATCTATTTTTATTTTTAAAACGGTCCTCAGATGCAACGATAAACAAATTTTTGCGTTTCATTGCATCTCGGCCTGTTTTTCCCGGCACAGGAATAAGTAGCGTAAAGTCATTAACGGCCCAGAGGCAACGAAGAACATCTCGTAATTTTCCCGGAAGACGGCCCCAGATGCCAACGAGAACATCGCGTCCATTTTCCCGGAAGATGTCAGATGCAACGAGGAACTTCGCGCCATTTTCCAGAGAAAGACGTCCCAGATGCACGAGGAACATCGCGTGCGAATGCAATGAGAACATGGACCTATACTAAATAATGGATGGCGTCTGGTCACACTGATGCTGCATGAAATCTGTAGCATATAGTTCGCCTGTCGTGAGTGTCGCTATTCCGCTACGTCATAGTCGTGCGTTGGCGCTATTACGCTACGTCTTGCTCCGGTTTACGTCATGAATGGCTTTTATGCCTAATTAAAGTAGCTTATCGAAAATGGTGGCTCTATCAACCATCGATATCGAAATGGTCTATGGGCATTTGTAGCCTGTGTCACCTGCCTGATGAAAAGCATTGCTCCTTCTGCGGGCAAACCATCCCAAATGCAGTGAAAAGCATCGCATCATTCCCGGTAATGACGGCCCAGGTGTCAACGAGGAACATCGCGTCATTTCCGGGAAGACGGCCCAGAGCAACGAGGAACATCGCGTCATTTTCGTAAAGCGGCCCAAATGCAACGAGGAACATCGCGTCCTTTTCCGTAAGACGGTCCCAGAATGCAACTGAGGTGCAATGAGAGTCATTTCCGCGACAAAAAATAGTTGTGACGGCCGAGATGCAACGAGTAACATTTTCCGACCGTTACCACATTTTCGTTGCACCGCATTTGCTTCTGGGCCGCGTTAGGTTAAAATGCAAGTTAGTGGATCAGTGTTAATTTAACCAAGTTTTCATCTCTACGATTCAACAGTACCTTTAAGAAAACAGCCATTGATTGCATTGTGGGAAGCTACTGATATCTTTTTTTTTTCTTCTTAATTATTATCGCCAGTGCAATTGTGAAAAACAGGATGATCTGGAAATCTTTTGAAGGAGACAGTTGAGGGAGGTAGATCAATCAGTGATGATAGAAAGTAAGGAAGCAAATTGTCACACCCAAATCATTTACATGCCTATAAAACACCTGGTGTGGTGTCTATGGTGATGATTGCGAGGTTGTGATTGATCTGTCTCAAGGGTATCATTTTTAAAACTAACATCAAGATGGATATTACCATGGCACTTCGGAGAGAAAATAAGTTTTTTTTTAACTAACACGCCACCATAATTTTATTGAGAAGGAAAAAGACTCTTACAGATAAAATCAAGGGGAAGGAGAAAGAAAAAGAAAAAGACTTTCTCTGATACGTCAACAGTTGGACAAAGCGATTAGTGGGAGAAAGGGGATTGGTGCTCCGGGGGGAGGAGATGGAAGGCAAGGGAAAGAATTTACGACAACCAAGTACGGGAGGATGTGGATGGAATAAGTAAGTTAGTGTCCCACTAGGATCAGTGGTCGGCACACAAGGGGGACATGGGGTGGGGGGGGGCAGGGGCAGTGTGCAATCCCATGTGTAACATAGCAAATGCTACCCATTTTGAAGTAACCTGCTACACAAACTTTGGCTGGTTAGAAAGATTTTTTTAATGCTAAATATATAAAAGCAATCCCATTTATTGATAAAATTGTCCAAAACTGCTAGAACAAAATGTTCAAAGGAAATTGCACACTGGGGTGGGGGGGCCAATTTTTGTTGAGTCTAATTTTTTCTTCCAAAACTCCATCTGTATAAGTTCATGTTGATATTTCATCTGTGACTGTTGTGAGTGAGAGCAAAAAATGGATTTTTAAAACCAAAAAACAAAAAATTTATGTATAAAATTAATTGGTCGCACAAAATGTGGCACTTTTTTGCTAAGAAACATCCAAACCACACAGCCTTTAACCCCTAAGATTTCACAGGGTAAATGAGAAAATAGTAGTAGTTCTTCGAATACCATATTTATGGGGGCAAAAAAAAATCACCCCTACCCGCGCCACGGCAACCGACAAAAGTAAGTTAATAATACTAATCCTTAATTCTATCAAGCAGGACATATTCACTGAAGTGCTCAGGGTGTGCGCTTTGGAGCGCCTTAGGCTGCTACCACACAACAGTAAATCCAGAATGACAAAGAAGGCTTTTGGAAAGATTTTAGATGCATTTTTTTTTTTGAGGGGAGGAAACTGCAGTTCTCGGAGAAACCTGCGAGGACAGGTATGGATCGGCAACCAAAAATTCACGGATGACCCCCAAAACTGGTTCCACAGGGAATCGAAACCCGGGACGCATTGGTGAAAGGTGACTGAATAGACCACTACACCAGCCCGCCCTCTCGAAAATAGCACTTTTGAAACTAGACGTACGAAGCACTTTTGAAAAGAGCACTTAGGAAGCCACTTTTTTTGAAAATAGCATTAGAGTAGCACTTGAAAATAGCACCTTAGGAGAGCACTTTGTGAAAATAGCAATCTTAGAAGCATTTTTGAAAATAGCCTTAGGAAGCAACTTTTTGAATATAGCCACTTAGGGGGAAGCACTTTGTGAAATAGCACTTAGGAGGACATTTTTGAAAATAGCACTTAGAAGCACTTTTTGAAAATAGCACTAGGAAGCAGCACTTTTTGGAAAAATACACTTTAGGAAGCACTTTTTTGAAAATAAGCACTTAGGAAGCCACTTTTTGGAAAATGCATTTAGGAAGCACTTTTTGAAAAATAGCACTTAGGATGGAAGCACTTTTTCAAAATAGCACTTAGGGAAAGCACTTTTGAAAAATAGCACTTAGGAAGTAATTTTTTGAAAATAGGCACTTAGGAAGACTCTTTTTTTTTGAAAATAGCACTTAGGAAGCACTTTTTGAAAGTAGCACTTAGGAAGTCACTTTTGACATCCAAAAAGAGACCATTTGGGCAGGTAAGGGTTGGTTGTTAGCAAACACTGGGGGTAGTTACCGCCAAGGAAAAGTTCATGCATAATTTATGTAATACCCAAGCAAATAAAATCGAATGAATCTTGAGCAGCAGGCACAGGCAACTGCATGTGCATTTTTTCAACTCAGTAATAAACCTGTTCTTTGTTTTATAATTTTTACATCTCCAGGCTGATCAAGAGGCATTTGGAATTCTGAGCAATTTCTGTCAAAGTAGGGGAAAGATAGCTATGCAATGGAATGTCTGTGGGTTCCTGTTGTACCAGAAACAGGAAAAGGCCAGGTGCCAATGATGTCCTGGTCTCAACGTTTAAGGCATTGAAAGCCAACCCAGGGTTTCTTCCTAAAAGGCAATGAAATGCAAAGTGGGTTCCTGACAGGCACATGGAGAGGGCATTTTTATTTTCATTTCACTAATGAGACGGACTAATAGGCAAGCAAAATAAATTTTTATTCAAAACAGGAGCACCAATGTTGCTAAAGCTTCATAAGAAAGTGTGTGGAGATGGAGTGGAGTGAGTGGTTTGATTTTTGTGCGGGTTTAAAGCAATAATAGCAAATTTGTTAAGTAATTTTAAAAAACCCAATTTTCAAACCTTTTTGAAACAGTTATGTTGGGTGGTAATTGTCCTAGGGAACTACACCTGCCAAACGGAGAATGCAACAAAATGCGTATTTCTTATAAAATAAAGCGATTTTGTAATGAAAAATTGGGATCCTAGATGTACTTTCCAGCTCTGCCCGGTGAAATTCTAAGAGTTAGGTCCGTCCATGATGAAATAGGCCACCTATACTGTATAAGCCTCTGAACTTTGGGACTTGGCTGCAATATTTATATTAAAAAAAACTTAATGGCTGAGCGTTAGATTATGTACATGGCGCATTTCCGGCTATTTCACCTTGAAGTTCGTTTCCAGCAGTCATTGAATTATATTATCTCCGATATTAATTATTCTTAATTACAAATCCTTACGTTTGCGACACATAGACATTTCGAGATTGGACCATTCACAGGTAGTTTGACTAGCCAGTTATCAATACAACCATGTAAAAATACTAAAATGTTTGAAAAAAAATTGGTGGGGGGGGGGAGGGGGGGGGGGGGGGGGCCAACTCTTTAAAAAACGTGCTATTATGCTAATGTACACGTTGTACTCATTATAGTTTCCATTTTTTATGCATACGTGACCTCACACAATCGGATTACATACCAAAGTTTAATGATCATACAACCATTTGAATTTGGCTGACTGGTCAGAGTCATTGAATTGACTTTCAAAAACATTGTTGGCACTGAATGTTGCCACACCCACCGAATTCATTGCCGATCCATTCCCAACTAGAAATATTATCTTTATAATTATGCCTTTTGCTTGTGGGGATGATTCATGCATTTGCATAACACACACCACACATACAATATACACACATACTGTATAAAAGCATACAGGACACAAACATACACATAAAACACAGGTACAGGCATACAGAATTTGATTAGTATGGTCTTCTGCACTCCATGCAAGGACGGACACAAAAAATAAGGTAGGGGTAAGGTTTACTTGTAAAGTAGTATATTTAAAAAGAAAAAAAACGCATTGGACCACATAATTACAAGTAGTGCAAACGTGAGGCATATATGGTCATTATGGGCACACAAAGGTGCTAATTAGGCTTTGAGTACAAGATCATGGTAAGGGTTAAGATTAATTAAAGGCAGGAATACAAGATGATCTCCCGAGGGATCCGGGGGGCTCGGGCTATGAATTTGCTCCACACTTATCTCACATTGCGGTTTTCCATTTGAAGAATGTTGAAATTTCAGCTTTTTGTTTCCTTAGTTTTTAGAATTTCCCCTTAATAGGTTTCACTAAATATTGACCCATTACTCCAAAGATGATCAGGATTGTCAAATAATAAAATATTCAACATCGATTGAATACAACTGAAAAAACCTAGGCACTTTTGACTCTCTTGAACATGTGATCTCACGAAGTTTTCTGCGTTCAAATTTGACTGGAAAATCGTGACCAGAATCTCTCAAACTTGACTTTATTCTGGTCGAATTTTGAAATAGAAGAAACTTGTCGTATCGTCCCAGTAAGATCATATTTAACAAGGCATTTTTAAAATGATATTAAAAAGGGGGAGCATAAAGCACAATGATTAAAAAATACAGCGTTCACAGAATGCTTTTCCTCTGCAATCGTGATTTGTAAATGAGGCCGGGTCACATGAGTGACCACGCATGGACCTATGCACAAGTGATCCTAAGTGTCAGGAAACGCGATCGACATATTGGATACACCAAGCAATTATTTCTGACCAATGTAAAGGTCACGACGAGAGGGTCCCACCAACATGTGGGCACAACCCAAGGGCCATGTATCTAAGTGTCATGAAAATCGATCAAATATGTGGATACAACAACCAACGACACCACCGATCTCCCCCCCCCCCCCCCCCCTAATATTATAATTCTGACCATTTTCAGGTCACAGGAGGTCATTAAGGTCAGCATGAGGTACAACCAAAATGTGGGGGATCACTAAACCAAGGGTCATCTAAGCTAGTGCATCCGAAATCGATAACGTATGATGGACTACACCAAGGCAAGTTTATATAAGTATGATCAATGTGTTTAAGGTCCATCGAGGTCACAAAAGTGGAAAGGAAATTATCTAAGTGCCATTATAAATGATAATTAGACATATGTGGATACCACCAAACACAATTTTAATTCTGACCATTTAAGGTTACACAAAGAGGTGGGGTGGAACATGAGGTCAGCAACATGTATGAGCGACATGGGGATAGATCAAGCAAGATTATAATTATGACCATTTTCAGGCCAAATGAGGTCAACAAAATGTGGGACACGACCCAAGGGCCAATGTTATAAGTGTCATGAAAAATTGGGGACGACATATATGGAATACACCAAGCAATTTTATAATTCTGGACAACATTTTAAGGTCGCATGGGTCATCAAAGGTACACATGATGAGGTCATCACCACATGTGGGACGCACCCAGGGCACCACTGTAACTAAAGTGTCATGAAAATCGATCAACCATAGGTGGATACACCAATGCCAATTTCATAATTCTGACCATTTTAAGGTCAAAATGAGGTTAATAATAAAAAAATGTGACACTAACCAAGGGTCATGCTATCTTAGTATCATAGAAATTGTATCAACATATGTGGATACACCAACTAATTTTAATTCGGATCACTTTAAGCGGTCACATGAGGTCACCAACATGTGGGACACTTACCCAAGGGTCATTCTATCTAAGTGTTATAGAAATCGATCGACAGATGTGGAACACCTTAAAGCAATTTTATAATCTGTCATATTCAGGTCACATGATGGTCACCAACATGTGGGGACACTACCTAAGGGTTCATATATCTAAGTTCATCGAAATCGATCGGCCATATGTGGATTACACTAAGCATTTATAATTCTGACCATTTTAAGGTCACAAAATCACATGAGGTCCATCAACATGTGGGACACTACCCCACGGGCCCAACTGTATCTAAGTGCATGAAAATTCGATAATCACATATGTGGATACACTAGCAATTTCCCTAATTATGACCATTTAAGGTCATTACAAGGTCAACTGACATGTGGAACAGACCCAAGGGCCAAGGTAATCTAAGTGTCAAGACACTCGATCGAATATGTGGATAAAACAAGCAATTTTCTAATTCTGACCAAGTTAAGGTCAATTGACGTCACCAACATGAGTACACTACACAAGGGTCATTCTATCTAAGGGTCATAGAAATTGTCGACATATGTGGATACACACGTAATTTGATATTTCTGACCATTTTAAGGTTACACGAGGTCTCACATGGAGGTCACCAACATATAGGACACTACCCAAGGGTAATTTATTTAGTGTTCATAAAAATCGATCGACAAATGTGGTACACCAAGCAATTTTATAATTCGACCATTTGAAAGGGTGGTCCACGAGGTCACCAAATGTGGACACTCCCCAAGGGCCAATGATATATCTAAGTGTCATGAAAATCGATGACAATTGGATACACTAAACAATGTTATAATTCTGATCATTTAAGGTCAATGCGGGTCACAAAGCGTCACATTAAGGTCACCAACAGGGTGGGACACTACCCAAGGGCCACTGATCTAAGTGTCATGAAAATCGATCGAATATGTGGATACACCAAGCAATGTTATAATTTCTGAACATTTTAAGGTCACACGAGGTCACAGGTCACGATGAGGTCACCAAAAGGGGGACACCACCCACATGGCATTTAATCTAAGGCATATAAATCATCAAAATATGTGGATACACGTAACGTTGCAATGTTATAATTTCTGACCATTTAGATCACATGAGGTCACCAACATGTAGGCCACTACCCAAATGGTCATTTTAGCTAAAGAGTCACAAAGCGATCGACATAGGCCTATGTGGAGTACACCAAGCGAGATTTTAAAATTCGGAGACTCTAAGGTCACAAGAGATCACAGAGGTCAAAGGTCACATGAGGTTCACCAACAAGTAGGAGAATCGGATACCAAAATACCGAACAACCGATTATTACCGACAATTTAATAAAGGTATTTACCGGTTATTAATAGGTTATCCAGTTAATTTGAACAAATCAATGATCGGCCTCAGAGCGTCTCCCGTCAAAGCGCAACCGGAAGTATGCGCCACAACACCGAGGTCCCTCCCGCCTTTCATTTTCAATGTGTGCCGCTTCCCAGAGCTTAATTGTTAATTACACAGTTTGCTAACCAAGAAATGCGAAACTAGTCTATAGGCCAGTCTTCAATTAGGTTTCACTCAAGTAAATCAGTAGTCATTTTAGCTTGGAAGGCTTAATCCCCGGCCTCCTCTCTTCTACTAAATGGTTAATGCATGGTCTCACCAGCTTCTTTATACAATAAGATCCGACCCGACAACGACACGACATTAAAGGGGATGGTCCGATTTAAGTATATAAAGTTTCATCTTGATAGAATTAATGGCCTTCACCCAAAATCCCATCTGTAAAGTTTTGCCCAGCCGATATTTCGATACGTTTTGATGTGGCCTGCTGTGCGAGCGAAAATGTGATTTTGTGAGTGAGCCCCATAGAGACTGTTTGTTAAAACCTAATATTGGCGAACCCAAAATGGAGTACCACTTGCGCTATAACTCCCAAACCAAGCATTCCTTGAGCCCTAGATTCCAGGTCAGTGAGGACATAGTAGCTTTCTTCTGATCCCAAAATTTCGACCACTTCCGGTTGTTAAAAATCTGGGTTCGGGGGACGAGGGCTTTAGCGACGGGCCCATGGAACTTTAATTACTACTTGCGCGGATTTTTATTTTTATACCTTATATCCCTGAATTTGGAATTGTCATCATCGTCATGTATGATCCTTACTTGTTTAGTTGTTATTGCACTCATTTTTATTCAAAATACATTTATGAGCTAAAAGCAATACAATTCAGAAGGAAATCGAAGTTTAATGCATGTTACGTACAGCAATTATGAATAGAGCACAGCATCTAGCAAAGATTCACACATCATGAGGTATAGACCATGTGCGTGAAACAAGTCAGAAACTGCCTCGGGGTTCATTGACCTGGAGCCCCGGGGACTGGCCTGCGGACAGGGGGACTGTCCCACGTGCGATTCAACACAATTGTTTAGTGATTTTGAGAGAACCGAAAGGAAAGCAAGCTACAAACTTGTTAGGGGAGATCTTCTCGCAAATTCAGAGCAAGACTAGAGAACATGTATGGAATTTTAAATGATTTTCTAACACACACGGATACAGTTGTTGTCTGCAATTTTCAAGCTATTACATTAATTCTGAGGTAGCTTTTGAGGCCTTTGCATACATCCCGATTATAATGTCTCATACACGTACTTACGCACGTGCGAATCCCACTGACCTCATGTCAGTAGGGAATCCCGGCACGGCGGGCCTCGGATGACGGGACGGGTTTTCCACTCTTGCCAATGACTGGTTCCGCTCCTCTTCTTAAACATTACATGGAATATGACACATGTCAGAAACAGCCAACTTCTTCACCCAAGATTTTGGGGCCAGCGTCGCATTGTGCGTGTTATGCTAATGTATTAAAAGATAATATGAAATGACACTCGCACTTTTATCTTTGATGGTTTCCCTTTGAAAATGAATTTGAGAATTATACTACTTTTATTATGCCAGGGCAACTAGGAAAGGAGGCAAGGAGTGTGCGTCGAATGACGATAACAGGTCTAACGGAAAAGCTAAGCTGTTTGCTGTCGATTAGGAATGACTATGATGAAATCATCCGTACCCCGTGTGTGTCGCACGATTTGATACGACTTGGCGTGTAACAAAAACAAAATATTACCTAACGGCAAACCCCACCCCCCCCCAACCTCCTTTGCCGTGATTGTAAAATAACGGGGAACCCCTAGGTGACGTAATTAGGAATTCCTACTACAAACATTATCCACGGTCTTCAGAAAATGAAACGTCGTGATTTCTTATGCGGCCGTATATATACCTGCGATATATTATACAACCAAAGGCCGAGAAAACAAGGGTTTTTTTTGTCTACACAAAGTTTAAAGCATAAATTTCTGCTTTCGTAATTTGCACATGCTTGAAAACAGAATGGAAATGTGTGATGGTGGGTATTTTTAATTAACGGCCTTGCAGGTCTTTGCAAGGACCACGGGCCTGTAATTGCGTTAAAATATTAGGGTATTTGTATAACTTGCGCGATGGACAAGGGGAGTGGGTCGCTTTTTCTTCTGCCAAGAAGATTAATCCTGAAATTGACCAAAACCTCTGCCCGTGGTACACAGTTTTGTGTGTGTGCACGACACCACCACATAGTTTACACCATTCAGCTGTTTACTGGTCTTTGGTCTTTGAGTGTAAGAGTCTCCATATTACCTGACCAGGGTCAGTGATTAGCCAGATACTGACCCCCCTGCTTGCATATATTCATGATATTGGGTCTGAAAACTCTGAAATGAGACTAGTTTTCTCCCCAAGCTTTGTAGACTACCAGTATGGAACAGTTTTTTGTTGGGCTGAGTCAGAATTGTTGGACTAATTTCCACTGTGAATGACTTCTATATAGCCAATTTATATCTAAACTATGCCTTCCAATGTTATTACTATTGGCAATTGTGGTAAACAGTTACTACATTGTTTGCATTTATTTTAACCTGATAGCAGAGAACTAATTCATAAAGCAAACTAATATTTCATGTGTGGTAAACAGGCACAACTTTTGTACAGCAATGTATGAAAGATTATCACTACACAATAGTGATTTGGCGTTTGCACTGGATAAGAAGTTCCATTTAAAAGAAATCATGATAAACCATGTAAACTGTAGCTTGGTGTTCATTGGAAGGATTTTACTTCAATATAATACCAGGTGTAAAACAAAAGTAGACACGAAACTGAGTGTCATGGTTTCAGGAAAAGGTTTTTGACCATTATGATTTTATGATGATGAATGCTGGCATTGCACATTAATGCATTACCAAATGACTATTTCCCTTTGAATTTTGTCGACATTTAAAAGTTACTTATAAATAAAGCTGGTGACTATGTAATTATGACAAATTTCAAAGTAAAATTGGTTTCAAAACTCAATTTGTTGTTTCATTCCACACGTTTGTTGCACTTCAAATACAGAAGATTGCCTTTTTAAGGACTTCATCTTGTTGCACATGTCGTGGAGTGTTGTTCGATAATAACTTAAAATATTCATATGCAGATTGTTCAGTTACCACCCCGGGTTTACACTGGACTTTTTTAATAAGGTTGTACAAGAATCCAACCACAGTCATCGAAATTAGAGGGTTTATATAAAGTTTCTTTGCAGATTGACAGGAATGTCCCATTAGGTAACAGCGAGGCCAACGCGGCTCTGCTAAAGACTCTAGCCACGTGGCGAGTGGTTTGGTGCATTTCCCAGGTGAGAATAAGTGTTCCCATCCACGCTACGCGTTTGAAATTGAAACATATAGCTGCATTGTACAATATTCCATCGTTCGTTTGTATGTCACACTTTAGCACGCAACACTATTCGGGAAAGTGCATCTATGTTAACGTAAATAAACATGAAATGAGCTAAATTATTTACCAAAAATTTAATGCCATACACGAATTTTAGCAAATAGTTGTGGGCTTGTTTCAGTGTTGATGCGACCTCACGGGGGTCACGTGTGGTCTGTGAACCTTGGGCAAAAATTGGTGACCAATGACCAGCTGTATGATATACAACAATGATAAATGGCAAATTCGGAACACCATTGCCTAAGTAGGGATGTAACTATAAGCTACCAAACAGACGAAAGTTGTACTCTGCAAACCTATTCACGTAAAAATAGCCTGAATATATTACCCTGAAAGTTAATAATAGTACAATAATAAGTACATTCAAGAACCAGGGATCCTAAATAACATTATTTCGATGACCCCTTTTATCCTATTATTATTATTAATTATCCTATAACTGATTCAAACACCCTTTAATTAAATGGTAATTCTCACTTTCGTAGCCCCGACCTTTATACACTCGAGGTTTTACGAGGTTGGGCGAATCATGCCGGGAACATGCTTTGTCAGCATGCCAACACCTGAGTCCGAACATACCATTACAATAAAAAAAGTTATCGCCACCAACCGCCCCCTTCGAATAAAATGAACACACAACACCTACAAATAAATAAGTAAATATCATAACAAACTCCCTCTACAAAATCAAAATAAATCTTTAATAAAATACAACTACCATTACCACAAAACATAGCACAACTCCGACTAAAAACAATACTGCCAGAGCCATCGCACATGCGCATGGACAAGGGGATTGGAACCTCCCCTATCAAAACTTGGTATGCGCCACATAAATATTCATTTTAAACCCTGCTGCAACTTCATACAGACGATGGGCTTACATCCTTGAACGATTGGATTTTGTACGTAAACGTAAATATATCACGTACACGTGCAACTCATTGACTGATTCTTTGCTCGTGTTGTTATTCGAACGTATATTTTATCTAGTTTCTCTATTAAAAAATCGCGCTTTCGACGGCCGCGTTCGCTACTACAACAAAAGAACACATACGTGAGTATTGACCTCTGATATCTTGGGTACGGGTTACACATGCGACCAACACAACCAACGTGAAAATAACACACTTCTAGGCCGATTTTGCCTTCGAAATTCATTCAGCTTGCAGAAGCACATCCCACACCTTCACACGACCAATTTTGAACAAATAGCTCAATCGCGGGCAACGGAGATACGCCAAGACTTTTTCGCCCGCTCTGCCGAATCGTTACGATTAGATTAGCTTCACCCATGAAGCTAAAAAGTGAACGCCTGTGACTGCCTGCTGGGCATTTACCCCACAGGCAATTTTGAAATTACTAGTGCCTGTGAGAATATTTCTGCTTATTCACTTTCAGGTGTAATTTAACCTCTCAAAAAGCCTTATAATGTATTGATATTGCCAACAACTTAAAAAAAAATGGGTGTGCATTTTTATGGAAATGTCCTTGTATCCCCCTTAACGACATGAAGTATTGTCAATCGATATGAAGGCCTGTATGCGGTCCCCCTCCCCATTCACAAAAGGGGAAAAAGGTCACTTTTTGCCTGATTGTTGATCAAAGGTCCAAAATGTAGAGAAATATTGACAAGAAGTCCATTTTGTTGAAAGATGTGCAAAATTTAAAAAAAGGGACTTTTAAGGGGTAAGGTCCACTTTAACCAAAAAAGGTCATCTTTGAAGTTCCCGCACCCCCAAAATAAATCATTAGGTACAAGCCCGGACGATATCCCTTGCGATAGGGAAGTTCAACTTAAACACAGTAGTAAATCTCATGATCAATAGGGGTTGCCTGGCTTGATTACCACCTTGCTTCCACACACCCCACCCAACACAACACCAGAATTGAAGTTAGACCTCCCCCAGGGTGAGTTCTTTTTATTGTATTGATTGATGTTACAGGATCAGCATAAAACTGCCCTTGAATATTTTTTTTTTACCTGAGCACTTTTTCTGTTGATAAATATTTTCTATTCCCTATACATGTATTTAAGTTTACGTTAAAAATAATGTAGATTGCTGTTTACATAATATGCAATTGACGGCGCAAAGCTGAAATCATGGTACTGCAAAGAATTCTTATAACATAGTTGTTGCCATGACAACTGACCATATCGTCAATCCAGGTATACCAAACAACAGGATACCAAAACACACCATTCTATAAAATAACATAGGTTAGAATTGTAGGAAATAAACCAATTTCAGCCTTTCCCCCTGACTGCTTCCAAACAGTTGTGGCTCTCTGAATAATCTAGTAAAAAAGCAGCGTCCTTAGTACCACATGGTTACAAAACTGTGTGCTGGAAAGGTCGACCCTTGAGCTGGAGTTGGCTAACTCAATTGAGGTTTTGTTGCAAACCAATAAATAGAGGCAAGTGATTTGTAACAGAATATGCACGTTGGGCCCTGGAGGTGTCATTAGGCCAGATTTGTTTAGTAAAATACACAGAGCTGAGGCTACATAGCGACCTTGTTTTCTATTTGTATATTCATATGCATGATGTGTCAGAGAGAGATGTGGCTGGAAGTCTACAAACATGAATATGAAATCTTAAGAAGTGAGAGTAGTGACTCAGTAGGTTGGAGTTATGAGGGTGTGAAAGTCAGGTAGATTGAAGCTGGGGAGGATGCCTCATATGGGCTGGAGACATGTTTGGGAGGGTGCATTGTTAGAACAAACATATTGGATTGATTATTATAGCCCAGGGATGGGTTGCCTCAAGCTCCCTGCATGCATTTGAAGCAAACAGAATTTGGTAGTGTTGCCCTTGCTTGCTAAGTTGAACTGGACCTACATCTAGTGTGTTAAGTTATGTGCCCAGGAAGAACCCAGAAGCCACTAAAACCAGCTAGGGTCTACATGTATATGGTGCCTTTTCACTTCTCTCTGATCCGGTATCATAGTGCCACATCAGCTTTCTAGTCTAGAATTGGATTTTCATTTCTACGTCAAAAATGTGATTTCGACGTCAAATTTACTGATTGAGTGATAAAAGCCCCTAATACTACTATAGGACTTACATCATCATAGAGGAGGACAAGTTGAAAAATGCATTACACATGTATGGTTGATGTGTTTGAAGAAAAATGTAAATGTTCAATAGTATTCAATTCATATACCACTTCAGGATTATGCTGAATAGTGATGGACAATGAAACCTTTCTGCAGTGTAATGTTACAGTGATGCGCTTTTTGAAAGCATAAATATAGGAGCATCGTTAAATAGATGACGGTTGAGAACTGACTTCTTGAATTTTCACACAACAGTGAAGCAGTGGCTCATCACCAGTATCTGATGTGTATGGGGGTTGTAATGGACGTGAGGGATTTTTATGTACATTGTACAGGGCAGTCCATTGACTTGTTGAATGACCTCGGCCCAGCTAGACCCAGCTAGGAATTCCAGTCCTTCACCTTACACTGATCTGGAAAGGTCAAAGAAAGTGCTATCACCCTCATCATGAGTACCACGGTTGTGTTATGGGGTGTAATCAATAACAGGTACTCCACCCATTAATGTGATAGCAGACTCTGTATAAGATTTTACCCAAGGGAATGGCAGTGACTTGGGTTTTTGGTGGCAGGAAACCACCTGGAAACAGCAGTTATGTTCAATTTGGCTCAGAGCACAGGAACTTGGCAATATTCTCTAATGACTGTATGTTCATACAGTATCACTGATCAGTGATAGAGCATAATGTTAACTTCAATCTTAGTGTTAAACTGGAGATAATGTGAGTGCAGTGAATGGAAATACCAAGAGGTGGATAGGTGTGTGGGGATCGAGCCTTTACCTCCCCCTTGCGCGCCCTCCGGATTCTTCTCATCCTCTTACTCTAACTCTACGTCATCACCCCTACAAGTGTCATGCATCTCCCAGGCCAGTTGTCAGAGACATCAAAAAGCACAAGTAGGTTTTGAGCTAGTACAATGTATTTCATTTTTAGATTTCATTAGAGTACAACCGAATTCATACCCTTTCATTTTTTGCATCCAGCTTTAATTAACTACTATTTGTATTAGAGAGACTGAGAGAGAGAATGGAGTGTTGTGTATGTGTGTGTGTGTACGTGACCTACCAGAGATACATTGTGGGAGTATATATTTTAAGGATAAAGAGACTTGGGATATTGGGATTATTTGACTCGAAGGTAATATTTTTTATGTACTTTTATTCCTATAATGAATAACAAATTAGTATTGATGTTTATTCTGTAAAAGAGTTAGATAAGAGGTTTTTTTTCGAGTTTAGTAACTGTTATAGCCCGCAAGAGGGCTAAGGAAAATGAGTTAGTTAGTAAAAAAAATTGAAAAAAGTGAAGAAATCTAAAAAACTCTAAAAAGTGTCTTTTTAAGAAAAAAAATTGTTATTATAGTAACCAAACAATGTGTACATAACAAAAAGAGATTTTAAAGAAAGTAAGCAAAAAAAAAAATTACTTTTAAGAGTTTTAGTAAAACACCCACCAAGTGCTCTATAAGAATGCATGGTGGTAAGCGTTTAAACACTAGTAAGTATTTGACCTATCAAGTGCATACTTGGTACAGTGTAGAAATGTTCAACTCTACCATTTCACCATATTTGAATCCATCATGATCAGTGGCAGCACCAAACCTCTTTTTTCTGGGGGGGAAAACGGGGTTAAAAGGGTATAAAAATGATTTTTTTTGGGGGGGGGGGGGGGCAAAAGTGAAATTCTGGGGAGGCACAGGAACGAGTATCAAATATTGGATATTTAATCAAATTTGGCCCCAAATCGCTGATCCCCCGAAATCTTTGATTTTTGGCCCAAATGCCCAAATTTTGCCAAAAATCCATCATTTTTTTCTCGGGACGGGGGGGGGGGGGGGGGGGGGGGGGGGTTGCCATGATCACAAGACAATATTCATTTGCATATTTTTTTTTCAACTTTGCCCAATGCAGTTGAAACCATGTAAAAAATTATTATTAAAATGAGGGGTACATGAATCAGGGTCTCAGAGGTCATCCCGCTAGTTCAAATGTTTCATGTTTATATTCCCTTTTGCAGTATGTAGACCACACATAAGTAGGCATTCTGAGGAGCAGTGTATACAAATTTTAAATGATTGTGCATTACTCTAGGGGGTATCTGTGCAGACAACTACAATTAAATTGTGTGGGTATTATATAAAGTCGGTTTTTATATGAAAAGATATGGTTTTAATATATATTGCTACCAATATACCCAAAATGTGTAAAGACTAGGCGTCAAATAACACAATTGGAATGGGAACCATAAGCTTCACCCAAAATAATATGCTTTAACATTGTAATCCTAATTAGTAAAACTGAAAAAAAGCATAAAATGTTGTATGAATGTGAGCAACCTAAAGTCAAGTGACCCTAGTTGAATTAGTAGACTCCAAACACAAATTAGTTAAAACAGCTGGCAAAAAATCCAGGTTAAAAAATGCTACTTTTTAGCCATATGGTCATGTTTTTTAAGTTGGGACCCCAAGTGCTGTTTGCATGTGCATTTTTTAGGCAAACTACATGATTTTACAGGTTTGATGCTAATAACGTTTTAAACTGTAATTTTTACCCCATATAAGTACATATATTCTGAGAGCATAATACTCGCAGATTCAGAAACAATACAATTGCTTCATAATACAGGGTGATCATTATAATATAAAGGGTGTTGTTTGTTGTAAGACAAAGCAAAATAAAAGCTAAGAAAAAGGTATTAGTTTTGGGTGTAACCCCCTAAACATACCAGTGATGATATACAATATTGGCACTTGTTTAAATAATAACAAAATTGCCCACCAAGCAATGTACAACTTTTATCGGACAAATACTTCCATTACACCAAAAAAGATACAGGGTGGTCCAAAAGTAATGCGAGAATTGCTTCTATTTCCCTATATATGGTACTCAATAGACATATTTCATGATTTGAGATGTGGTACTAGATGTAAAAATCAGCAGCAAAGCAATCCAATTGTGAAAGTTAGAAGAGAATTCGCAAAAGCAATTTCTTGAAAATTGCCGTTTTGATTCAAAATGGAGAGCACTGAGGGCGCCTTTTAGATTGGTCGCAAAACATTTGTTAGGTTTTCTAGATTTTTAGTTACTGAAGTAAAGAGGATCACAACCTAGGCCTGCATATGATATTGGAAATTAATATAATGCTTTGTTTGTCCGTAAGCACCCATTTGTAGCATGGTGCTCCTCCGCCACATGCTCCTACGCCACATGATCCACCCCTGAATTTTTACGCTTAACGAGTTACATAATTAGTACAAACTAAATATAATATATTTTTTTGGCTTAAGAAAATTGGAAAGGCCCAAGGTCAAGGAAAAAAATAATACCAAACAAGCTCTGTCTAATATAAAATAAAAAACTACAAGAGTAAAACAAGTTTTGGGAAATAAGAAGGAATACAAACAAATCCACCCTTTTTAAGGTGCCCAAACTTAAAAACCTGACCATATGTCTAAAAGATAGGGGGGGGGAATTATTGGGGTGGGGGCCACAGCAGAGACGTATTCCAGAACCCCATACCGGGGGCCGAGGATTGCAAATAGCCAAATATGAATCAATGAAAAGCTAGATTGGGAGACAATCTTCACAAATAGACAAAATGAAAATGGGCAATTATTACACTTTAAGAGGGGGTGGCCCAGGTTTAAACCAGTGTTAATTTTTCATCTTGATAGAATGGGCCTTCACCAACAATCTCATCAGTAAAGTTTTGTGCTGATATTCAATTAGTTTTGAGTGAGTGGAGAGCTAAAACATGATTTTGTAGCCCAGAGAGTAAGATTGAGCTGACAAAATTGAGCACATTTTCGCTCGTAACTTCCAAACCAAAACATCCTTTAGCCATAAGATTAAACAGGGGTAAATGAAATAAAACAACTGTACCTTTATTCCGATACCAAAATTTTGGACCACTTCCGGTAAAAAATCTGGGTTTCTGGGGACAAGGCTCCAGGGGGGGCACTGACTTGGAAAGAGGTACGGGTATTTGCAGCCCTTAAGACCCCGACTTGTAACTCTCCAGCAGTTCCTAAAGATCACAGTTGAGGCATAATTCATTTCTTTAAGGTCCCCTTTTCAGAAAATTTTGACAACCAAATTTCAGCTTCCGAGCCTGCAAATTTCTCAAAATTTCAGGTACCCAGCCCCCACTTTCGGAGACAAAATCGTTCCCAAGCCCCAAGTTCGGAAATACGGGCAGCAAATCCCTACCTGAAAAGAAGTTGAGTGGCCCCCCCCCCCCCCCCGAAAAGGTATTTAGCAGAATCGAGCCACAGCCCTTTAAATATGTAGTCTCCCATCATAAACAAGAAGTTAACCAAACATATGATTAAATGTACCTCATAGACATAAGGAGTTACATATGACTTTTCTTTTTGTATAGAGAAGTTGGCATTGTCATGCAAGCTGCATTTTATGAAGCTTGCTTTCCTGAATATTTTATGGCAAAGGCCCCGTCTGAATGCTCCACGCTCAATCAAACCAACCTCCTGGAAGGTCATCTTAAAGGTATATAATGCGCATTTGCAGAACCGGATTGGCTGTTAAGAACCAGCATAATCTGGCTTGTTTATAAAATATGAGTTGCAGCAGCAAAGTTTCTAATAGAGCAGTTGTTTTGCTTGGTAAATCTCAGACTATGGTTGCTGACGAAGCCTGATAAGAAGGAGCAGTGGCAGTAAGTAAACTTAAATTTTAATTAGGCCAAAATATGCATTGTTGACATCAACCAGGAGACTCTGCAAAAGGCAATTGATTGAAGTTACGGACATTGGATGTCACGGCTAAGAACTAAGACCTGGGTCAACACGAACGACGACGTCGCCATTTACTACAATTAAATTCAATGTCGACTTAATTACGACATTGGATTATCACCATCATCAAATGGGGTCACATGAATTAAGACATCGCATTACAATGTCGTAATTAACTACGAGATGGTATTATTACATTCATCTTCACTGTATTCTATAGCACTTATACAGGATTACACGACGACATGCGTGTTCATACCGTTTTTACTGCAAAACTTAATTCCTTCTACTACAATAAATTCCAACTCAAAGACGGAAATTCTCATCGTTCACTTTTTCTATGCGACGACTGAACATTTATTGTAATAAATTCGGTCACACGAATTACGACAGAAAAATTTATTGTAGTAAAATGCGATGGCGTCGTTATTTTGTGGACCACGGCCTAGGATTGCTACAATGTATTTCATATACTCTTAAACTAGTAGTATGAAAAGACTTGAAGATGCATCTGATCTAATTTCGGGGCAGTCAGGTGGATTTCTCAGTCCCAGAAGCCCCAGGAGTCCTCAGAGCCCCAGAAGACCTGGACACCGTCAAAGTAGTACTACATGGTCAGTGGCTAGTAATGTTGCAAGACTTCTGGTGACCCAAATCAGTTGGTATTAGAAGGGAGTTTAGTGTGTTCTGTTGCAGAGATTTCAATCTCTGTACATGTTAGTGAGTGTGACATAGTGTTGTAGGATCTGGTTGGTACATGTACATGTATTTAAAGAGGAACGGTTATTGTATTGCGGCAGCAATTATCATCTACGGCATGGTCAGTGGCTATTTGAAAGAAGAATGTACATTACATAGTCAATGGACTGTGCCCATGTATATATACTTTCATCAGTAATTCTGAAACAAAATCTGGTACCGCCCCGTAAACCCGGGAAGTAGTGTGACGAACGCTTTGACCATGCCATTTGTTTAGAATTGAGACGGCGAGATAGTGGGAAAAGCTTTTTACATCCTCAGTAGCTCATCATAATGTTCTTCAATTAACCCAACAACCTAATTTCTAGGGGCTATTTCCATTCAATTCACCCTCTTTTAGCTTGACAAAATTTTGTCGGAATATGAGGTGCACAAATATTTTATAGCCAAACTAAATGGTGCCACGGTTGTTGTGGAGATAGGTACCAATGAATCACCAACAGAGTGAGGCCACTGGTTAGGTATTAGCCTTTGGTGCTGGAGGGTCCAGGTTCTATTGCCGGTGGGGCCACTCAGCACTCTCTGCGATTTAATCAGTTCTTCAGTTTGGATAGCTATTGATTTAAATAATTAATTCATTCTCCCCATGGTTTATGGACCTCTTCGGCTACTGTGACCAGTAAACCATGATAAATAACCTCATCCTTTGGAAGGGCGATAACCATAGGTCCCATGAATATAGAGCTATACCTTTACATGCCTCAGAGTCAGTTCGAAAAGAGTATACCGGCGTGATATACCCCGATGTCCTTAATTTTGTCCAGAATGGACCCCATGGAATGAGCGTCTGTAGAGGTTTTCTGGAGTTATTCAGGCATAGTCCGAAGAAAGAAATTGAATCAGACCGTGCTAACATTGAAAGAGCTGCTTATAATAAGAATTTGTTTATAAGAAATGTACATTGTTGTGTATTTCTCTGCTGTTCTTTTTGGAGCACAGTTCTTTCAGTAATTTTGTAAGTTGATTGATGATGTAGCAAAGGCAACATTTGGCTTAAAGTTGGGAGTTAGAATTAGAAACTGGTGACCTATTAGGGGGGTTGGAGCGAGATCGGCAACTCGGGTTGTGGTGGTAACTAAGGACTTGCCAAGACTCGGTTGTTAAGCATGGAGCGTACAAGTAATCTGCGTGCTATTAAACGCCAAAAATTCACATGCGGAGAATTTTACTCGGCAATGAGTAACGGGCCACGGAGGCGTTCGTCGTTTCACAGTTGATCGCTAAAAACACAAAATAATTTGCATGTATTTCGCTATTAACCATATTGGTGGTACCTCTTTGCCAAGATGCTGGTGTCATATATACAGTGCGCGTGTGACTGAGTGTCTACCACCCCCATATGTCTATTGTGTTCGCAATTGAGTGCTGCATGCATAACTTGTTTCAGCACTGTACCCAAATGGCATCGTCTTACAAGGTTACGGTTATTCCGTACATGTGTTGATATGGTAGATAGGACCAATCTCTTATGGGGGACAATCAGTTTTTTTACACCGGTCGGGTCTAACGCCGTTTTCATCAGGCCGGTTGTAGTGTACAGTAAAAATTGTCAGAAAATACCCTTTTTTTGAACAATTTTCTCAAAAAACATAGACGGAAACCCCCATTTTTTATTTTAAAAATGTGTTATCTGATAGATTGAAATAGCATATATCAACATATAACAAAATTCTTAGGAGAATTCATCTCGTCACTCCAAAACCTTTAAATGTAAGTCCAGTGCTTTCCATAGGAGCTTCAAGCTTAGTGGTGCCAATCCCTATTAACCACCATCTAGGGTGCTAGGCAGAAGCCAGACTCGTCTGCGTGTATTCAAGGAGTAAGTTATAGGACTAAAAAAGGACAGTGTGGGATGTAGCTTTTTTTAAAACATTTTGTAACACCCTAATATAGGAACTAGGAAAATATCCACAGATTTAAATTTGTCTGGTCCACCTTTATCTGGCTCCATCATAAATACATAAAGAGGGATCTCTGAT
Organism: Ophioderma brevispina; assembly: GCA_023653785.1. NCBI lineage: Eukaryota > Metazoa > Echinodermata > Ophiuroidea > Amphilepidida > Ophiodermatidae > Ophioderma > Ophioderma brevispina. The sequence continues at coordinate 75,570 of JAMKCH010003680.1, forward strand.
AATTAACTGTATGGGGGTTATTTTGTCCAGGGTAATATACGGCACAGTAAATTCTATTCAAATGATGGATAGTGTTTTTTTCCGTGTTACCAAGTGTTAGATTAATGATGATGCATCTGTATCCTGTCTTACACATGTATCAACAGAAGCAAAATGAGAGACATTATGATGCACAATTATTGTAAAGAAAAAGTAAGCGTTGGCAAGGCTGCAAGGAAATTCATTGCTAGCTCGGCTCCTAACCAAGGACAAGGAAGGCGTGGGACAGATGTAACGTTGTGTACGGGTATGGTTTGCACTTTGCATAAGATTAGGGGTGCAAGGAAATTGTTGCTAGTAGTGGGCTACCCCACATGGGTCCGTCGGTGGATATGGCTACCATGGTAGACAGGAATAGCAGCATACTGCACCCCTCATTTCACCGCTGGGTTAATGTTGCCTGGTTGTGTCAGCCAATTAAGGTGGGTTGTGTAGTGGTTGTGGTTTGTCTTTGGCTTAGATGTCATTAAATCGTCATTGCTGTTGTTTTGTCAATAGCTATTAGTAGATTTTAACTGAAAGCAGTAATAACACATTTATGATCCCCTGCTTGAAAGCAGAGGGGATATTGCGAGGGTGCGCTTGTCCGTATGTTGTGTGGTTCAGTTTGGTAGCTTTCTAACCAAGGTTAGGGTTTTCGTTTTTTTTCAGTCTCCTTCGAAAAGTTGAAGTCGGATATTGACCCGACTTGGGGGTTAAGGTGCCATAGGGGTTCCTTATTATGTGATGATTGTCAAAGGTCATGGAACCAGGTCAAAGGTTCATCTGAGGTCATGTACCATACTGCCAATTTGCCAGGGGGATGACGCCAATTTTCAAAATTGTGCGATTTATGCATATATTGCGGGTAATTTGTTAGTAAACTATACCTGTGAACAGTAATGCCCAGTCAAAAGTGTGGCATGGCACCCATAAAAGAAGGGATTTGTAATTAGATTGGAGATCCTGGTGGCCTAATTCAATGGTAGTGCTGGAGAGTTTGAAATTTGTCTGCCATCATGAAAAAATCTTACAATGGTTTTAGGAAAATGTTGGTATTTTTAAATGATTCTATTCAAAAACTAAGATGTCAAAATTTTGTAGGAATGGTGTGAAGTTTGCTGCGCAAAACGTGAGCATTGTTTGAAGATTTTTGAAGGATTTTAGGGTGATATACAGCATGGTCAGTATGAATCATAGATACATACCAAAAAGCTGAAACATGAGACCTTCTTCCGCAACACATTTCCTTATCCTCAATATTCACTGAGACCAACCCTTCCCAAACTCCCCCCCCCCCACAGTGCCCCAACCGGATTGAATTTGGATGTCAAGTGCCGAGGCTAACAGTTAGATGATATAAAAATCTTCAACTTTCTTAGGCAAGTCAGAGAAGAAGTTGGTAAGGTTTGTGGATCACAAAATGTGGCTTTCACCTTGCTGTTATATAAGAGGTTCACCCTGCGGTAACGGGAAAAAACACAATTGGAATCCAATATGATTCATATCAGAGTCTAATCGATGTTTTCTGACATGCTATTTTCTCGGTGCAGGTTTAGGCCTGTGTTCGTATCAGTAAATCATGCTATGTCCTTCAAACTCTCTTCTGGGAACCCAGTTTTCCTACATTTTGTTTGTCTTACTTACACTCCCACCAGCCAACATTAGATAATGTTACCAGGATAAAAGGTTATCAAAGCAGCTCGAGAATCATATCGCCCGGAGCGAGGAAGTGATGTTTGCACCATTTTTGGCCCATTATCAATTTGGTTATGGTTTGCTGTCAAGCTGGTGGTCATTTCTTTATTTATCAAATGTGGTCAATTTGTTTGGGTCAGTTTTGGTTATTCAGGGCTATACTGGGCTATTATATTTAAAAAATCCCCATTTCCCCATGTGAGGAGTTTCCCCCAAAGATTTTCTTCCACAGGGGGCATGTATTTCAGATTTAAGTGATCCATTGGTTATTTTGTCTGTGGACAAAATGCAAGACTTAGTTTTCCACAGAAGGGGTGAGGATTCCAAATGTAACTACCAAAGAGCTATTTAATTTGAACTCTACACTCCCTCTGATAGTTCTTTTCTTTAAAATTTCCACAGGTGGTTCTGATTGCAAATGGAAGACCTTTTTCTAAAGAAGACCTTTTTCTTGTGGGTTTGTTCCATTTTTAAAGAAATACATTAAAAAGCAAAAAAAAAAACAAACAAATCTTTGGTCAGTTGTAGGTTGCATGCATGCATGCATACATCTGAAAGTGACACAATCAAATTTTTGTAATAAAATTTGGCTTCCCAATTAGAACAAGTATTTGTATGCATGTCCATATGCCAAATGCATATGCAAGGTGCCATACATACGTGCACTCTGCATGTGCATACCTTGGGAGCGTGTCACCAGAATGCAAATCTATTGCTTACAATGTTGTTCAATATAAACTTTCTTCCCCAAATCTTAACAACAAATCTGCTTTGAAATAAGGCCAAGAATATTTGCTCAACAGTCATTCAAATAGCCATTTCTGTGGCTTGAACAATGACAGCATCCCGGGAGCATCCCTAACCTTGACCCTAACCCATAAACTCCAACCCTAAACCTAACCCGAACCCTAACTCCAACCCTTAACCCTTAACCCTTGTTGGGTGTACGCCACTATTAATGGCTGGCAAGCGAATTGTCATGTGAAGCTGAATACGATGGCTTTGGCTTTAAAAAAAGCTAATCAGCTGATACTTTATGGGTCAGTAGCCACTTCTTGATCATAATCAGCGACTTAGGACATCACTTCACAAAAGATCAATCATATTTAAATTTAATGGTCGCAATAAGACGAGTAATGAGCATTTATATAAAAAAATATTAAATGGATAATTCTTAGCAAAATATTGTATGTGGATCGTTTATTCAATTTTTGAGGCAATTGGTGCAGAGTTGTTTAACTAAATGTATTTGTATAATGTATATTCTAGAAAAACACTCCTTCGGCAATTATTTGCGCTGTCAACCCCAGTACTCCATTTTATTTGCCTTCCGTGTATGGAGCAAATCTTTTGGAGGAGCAGTTAGTAGTATCCGGAATATCACCAGTTTGGAAATGGTGCAAGACTTGTGAAGTCATTAGTATTTAAAACCTTGCATCATTGTGGCAACCATTGAGACAAAAGTTAAAGCTATAAGAGACCATGAGAGAATTTGTATACTGACCCAGTGTGACTTGATGCAGGCCCATCCCCTTAATTATTCATAACCCATTGTGATTTTCAGTAAAGGAGGGTTAGCAGTGTTATGTTTAGTACTTGTCACATACTGCTTAATTTTGTTTTCTAGAAATTTACTTGACTGTCCATCTTAATTATTTTCCTCAAAAGAACTACACTTCCAATATGAACAATATAAAGGGGTCATATGAAATGAAAGCAACTCAAAGTAGATATATCTGGTTAGATTTGAAAGTTCAAGTGTTTTATTTTACCTTACAGGGTTCTTATTTTTTTAGATTAAAATATTTTTTTCAAAATTTAAACACTTTATTTAAAAACTGGTAAGGACAGCAGAATTTAGATTAATTGCCTTAAAGTACTCTTGAAGTTTAGATTACCAATTGAAACCTTCTCTGGGTGAGAATAATTATTCAAAAATAGGGAGATGTTTAAATAATAAAGCGAAACAAAAAAAAATTCAAGGAATTATAAAGCCATCTTGAACATTGGAACTGAAGTTCATTCTTTTATAAGAACAAAGTTTCAAATGGATTGAGTAAACCCTAATATTTTAGTGATTTTTTGAGGATCACAATAGATGATATCTGAGGAGAATGGCAATATTCTCAATGTTTAATTATTGATTATACTTGAGGAAATCATCTCAAATAAAACAAAAATACAGATAACAAAAAAA